>MKEJ01014762.1:0-13525 GCA_001753735.1 Embelia ribes
TACAAAATTTAATTAGAAAAAAAAAATGGATTTAATTTTAAACTTTAATTTTAAAATATATAATACAAATTCGCCAAACAGGAAGGGACCATTACCCGGTAAAAATAATTACACCACGGCCATATGTCTCGGCTTAAATCCAGGACCAATATGTTCTAAATACATCAACTTCTAGTATTGACTAACCACATTAATATTGGTACACTATATATATATATATATATTTTTTTTTTTTTTTCTACAAATATCTTATTTAAACTTGCAAGAAACCAAGCTCATTTGTTATTGAAAAAAATTAGGGAGGGGAAAAAAACATTAATATTTTTAATTGAATTGTTGAAATTCAAAGGTAGGAAATGAAGGTAAGATTTATCTCTTGTCTGTTTTTCAGAAATTCGCCGAAATCAAATAATTTGTAACCAAAATTCATGAGAATTAATTATTCTTGATTTCTTAAATGTAACTGAATTATTTTTCCTGTGCAATTTTAAATTCCAATATTGGTAATCATGTCTTAAACCGGAATTTAAAATCGTAATAAATATCTTCAGGATCACCTATCGGGTCTTAGGATTTGATTTTTTTTTCTAAATTGCTAATTTCACTCTCTCTTTTCATAAATTGGTGGCTCAGAGCATTTTCATCTAATTTCTAAACACTTATTTCCCAAATTAGAAATTCACATTTTTAAATTTGTTCATGCCTGTATTTTTATAAATTTTGTTAAAAATCGATAGAATAATTATATATTATAATAAAATATAAAAATATATGTTTTCCATAATCTTAACCAAAATTATCTAGTTTGGTGGAAAAAAATATTTTTTTCATAAACGAATAATAAATTTTTATTAAAAAAATTTACTATATCATTTCTGAAATTTTTTCAAAAAATGAAATAAAATTCACAAGATACTGTGTATTAAATCAAATCATTCTATTTATGGATATACAAAGAGAAGAAGATGGAACTTAGGCCTCATTTTATTACTATTTCAGTTTCTAGTTTTTAAAAACTGGTATTTGAGATTTTTTCATAACTCAGTTTTCTGTATGCGAAAACCTGTTTGACAACAACTTCTAAAATAAATAATTTTCAAACTATAAAAATTGTACAAAAAAATAAAAAACATTAAACCTAAAAATATTGACTATTTTTGCAATATTTCTCAACCAATTATTTATTTTTAGGTTCACTCACTTAGATTATTTGATTAAAGAATTATATTTTGTATAACTTTTGTTTAGTGAAATAATATACGCTTTAATACCAAAAAACAACTAAATTTTTTAGTAACTTTTAAGACATTTTAAATTAGAAATAAATAGATAAGAGTATAAGATAATTATTAAAAAATAAGTAAATTTTTTTTGAATTGAAATATAAAATAAATCATAATTATCATATAGTATAATTTTGAAAAAATAATTTCTAATTGGATTCAATATAAAAAAATTATAAGAATAGAAGACAATTTAATAATACATAAATGAAATTTTTTATTTTTAATATAAAAATAAATTAAAGTTATTATTTATTATAATTTAAAAAAAATAGAATTCAAAATAGAAAAATTAAGATATAAATGTAAAATAAGAATAAAAAGTTGAAATATATTCATCATATAATCATAAAAAATATGATACGTTTTTATTTTTCGGCTTAAGTTTTAAAAAATTACAAAACTAAAAAAATTAATTTTCAGAATTAATTTTATGACAAAACCTCAAGTTTTGAAAGCTAAAATTTAAAAATTGACTAAGACAGACTAAGCCTGAAACAGTTATATAAATAAAAAACTCTGTTCTCAAACCTCTCAACCCATTTCACCGTTACTCTCTCTCCCCCTCTCTCTCTCTCTCTCTCTCTCTCTGTAAGTATCTGAATGCTGAAAATTTATCCCATTGCTGTTTTTATTGCCACAGAACTATTAATTAGAAAAAATAAACTAATTTTTTCTCAATGCTGTTATTCTGTGCCTTGGATTAGTGATTATTTTGCTAAAAACATTTGTTTGTCATGAAAATATGAAATACTAGATGTGTTCACATTTCAATCTGATTTAAATCAGGGTTGTTCTTCTGCCATTGTGAATAGTATATAAGTTTATGCATATATACTGTATGTGATTGCTAGAGATTGTGCTATTCACAAGTTTTTGCCTAATTTAATGACCTATGAATGAATTGCTCATTAAAATTTGGGACCAACAGTGACCTAAATGAATGTCTATCCTATATTTTGGAGATTAAATTCAAGTAAGCTTTTCTTCAAGAGTATTCAAACACTATTCAAACCCCGAAAAAATAGGGGATGGCAACAATCCTCCCCTGGAATTGGGGGAATACTGTTTGTCACCGATTATTATTTTGTGTGTATAGGCTCTCATGTAAGCATTTTTCATATCTCATTTTCTATTTATGTTTGATGGATAGAGAATAAAACTTAGAGGTTGATAATAGATATTTTGCTGGAAGTGCCCTTGGTCCCCAGTCAGTATGTTTAACTTGAATTGTTCAAATTTTGAGATTTTTTTTCATTATTTTTTCGTAGTTTAGGGTTATTTTGGGTATTTAATAGTACAAAAAATTAACAATGTTTTATATTTGATTATTATTTGAAGGTTTTCTGAACGAAAATGAGGAGAATCTCGGTATATTTTTTGTCGATTCTGTTCATTTGCTTATGGGCAGCCACGGTAGAAGCAGGATATATGAAATATAAAGATCCGAAACAACCGATAGGTCATCGGATAAAAGACTTGATCAAAAGAATGACTTTAGAGGAGAAGATCGGGCAAATGGCCCAGATCGAGAGGGGCGTTGCTTCTGCTGATGTTATGAAGAAGTACTATATTGGTAAAACATCTTAGCAAATCGTTTGCGAGTTCTTGTTTCCTTCTCGTTTGTATTGCTTTTAAGGATGAAAACCACAAAAATATGAAAAGAAAATTCATAAACTTAACATTTCTTTCAAAAAAAAAAAAAGAACAAATTGAATCAATCTTGCTGCAGTACGTTTCGATCCAAAACGAAATTAAAAGTTTTTATTACATAGCCAAAATCGCATCCTTAAAGCCTACATTTGTATCATGGTGTTAAATGTTCTATTTTTATGTAGGGAGTGTATTGAGTGGTGGTGGGAGTGTTCCTTCTATAAATGCGACCCCTCAAGATTGGATAAAACTCATTAATGACCTACAAAGAGGAGCAATGTCGACACGCCTTGGGATCCCAATGATATACGGCATTGATGCTGTCCATGGTCACAACAATGTATACAATGCCACAATTTTTCCACACAACGTTGGGCTTGGGGTCACAAGGCAAGAATACATATGCATATAAATGTATTTTTCTTGTTTAGTAAAACGATGATTTGCATCTCTATATGATATTTACTATTTGCAATCTTTGGCGTATAATCAGGGATCCACAACTGGTAAAGAAAATTGGAGCTGCAACTGCTCTTGAAACTAGAGCCACGGGGATTCAATACGCATTTGCTCCTTGTATAGCTGTAAATAAATTAAAACTCGAAGACTATTCAATTCTAAAATTGGTATAGTATGTTTTTCTAATTTGATATGATGCAGGTTTGTAGAGATCCAAGATGGGGTAGATGCTACGAGAGCTACAGTGAAGATCACACCATCGTTCAAGCAATGACCGAGATCATACCAGGATTACAAGGAGATGCCCCTGCCAATTCAAAGGGCGTGCCTTTCGTTGGTGGAAAGTAAGTTTTTCATGGCATGTTCTGTTTCTATTTCCAAAAACACTTTTACTCGTTTGTAAACCCATTGGTTTGCTCGTTTTAAGCCTATTGAAGGTATAGATCATTTGGATGATTAGATATCGTCAGGGGAATGCATAGTAATTAAAAGAAAAGGCCTTAATTTAACAAGGGATTTGGTTAATTATTATCCAGCTTTGGATCTGCATTAATGTTGTTACCCAAAAAAAATTAAAAAAACACGTAGGATACAATTAGTATTGACAAACTTTTTGTCCTTGTTTGTTTGTTGTCCGAATGATAGTAATAAATGTAATAGATAAGCATTTTCCATGTGTGATTATGCCTTCATCGTTGTAGATTTCGCACATCTTTATAACCCAGAGTCTCCACATGGCCTTCATTTTTCGATAATTAAGTCCCCTTTGGCTGCTAGTGATGTTTGACAATCAATTAGCTGTGTTTTCTTGGATTTATTTTCTAAAGTGAAACTTTTTATTTAGTTTTTTTTCTCTTATCGTCCCTACTTATTAAAAGAAAATTTGGTGTCTTTGGTTTCTGTTTTTATGTAATAAATATATTACTCTGGTAGGAATAAGAGGGCGGCCTATAAAAAAATGTGAATTGAAAAGGTAATCATGTGATAACCCAACCTTTTGGCACCTTATCTATGGTCATTTCCCTTATCCCGTTTCCTCGAAAAAACCGTAATGGAAAATCACAACCAGCTTTATAAGTAGATATATTTTCTTCGTATAACTTACTAATTTTCAAGTACTATTTGTTTGATTATTTATAATTTATTAATATTTCTCATTTTTCTATATTTTTATGTGCACATTTCTTATTGCTGGTTTAGTGCCGGTCTCTTTTTTAAAATCGGCAATCATGGCGTGGAAGCATGATATACAATTTTGTGTCTTGACAATGCCAAGGATAAAGAAAAACAAAGTACCAAAATACAACGACTATACGTAAGCCTACAATTTAAGTTTCAAAGTTTGACTTGGTTATATCCATTCATAAAAATCATCCAAAATAGAGGTCCATAAAATTAGTGGTTGTCAAGTATTTGCCAACTAAAATTGTTTCAAGACATATGGACTCTTAGTCACCACAAATATACGAACGGGTGTTTGAGGAAAAAGCAGTCGTTTATTTAGGAAATTGAGATTTTGTTTGATGTCGTGTTCATCAAAACAGTGTTGTAGTTCCAGAAAAGTTTTTAGGGAAATATGTTGCACCCCTAAATGGCTTCCATGCTAAATGTCGGGGATGAAACTCAAGGGACCTTCCCGCCATGTATCCGAATATTATGCAATCTCCCAAAGAATGGGAGGTTTGCTACTACCATTCATTCCCAATTCTAATTTTAAGTTTAACAAATCTGGTGCTTGCATTCTTCATATCCCAACCTCTATTTCAGGATTTTACGTATACTGAATAAATTAGGGTTTGAAAATAATTACACCAGTGGGAATGCCCAGAAGATTCCATAAATAGAGACATTCAAATAACATGAAAATAAAGAACTTCTATACTTCACATTTCTCCATCTTGCAATCAGTCAAACCAAACATGATATTTGAATCCGAAAAGAAACCTAATTTTTTACTAAGTTCTATATCTTTTTCACAGAAAAAAAGTCGCAGCATGCGCTAAGCACTATGTAGGTGACGGTGGAACAACTAAGGGAATCAATGAGGACAACACTGTAATAAGCAGACATGGGTTGCTAAGCATACACATGCCAGCCTATTATAATGCAGTCACCAAAGGCGTATCTACCGTGATGATCTCTTATTCAAGCTGGAACGGGATTAAAATGCACGCCAACAAAGAACTCGTCACCGGTTTTCTCAAAAAAACCATGCGCTTCAGGGTAATTACTTAAATATTCATTAATGAAATGCTTTTGTATTGTCCAGTTCGTATGATTAGGAAACTCACAATTATGAACTATTTTAGGGATTCGTAATCTCAGATTGGGAAGGTATCGATAGAATAACCACTCCACCTCATGCTAACTATACGTACTCGATTCTAGCTGGAGTTGGTGCCGGCATTGATATGGTCAGTCATCTTCTTATTTCATTGAGGAAGTTTTTGAGTCTAAGAAAATAATCAAATTCTTGTGCCTTTTGATTCATTGCAGATTATGATTCCTAACAACTACAATGAGTTTATCGATGGTCTAACTTACTTAGTGAAAAATAAATTCATTCCCATGAGCCGAATTGATGATGCTGTGAGAAGAATATTGCGAGTAAAGTTCACAATGGGCTTATTTGAGACCCCATATGCTGATGATAGCCTTGTCAATCAGCTTGGCAACCAGGTCAGTTGGCTTAGGCAATATCTGAGACTTTTCATTCAGAAAATATTGAAAACTAGGGATTTAAGTCGGCAGTTATGAAAGTAGCAGAGGAGGAAAGTATTGAATAAGAGAAACTTGGTACTTTTATTTGTTGATATTTTTTGGATTGGTTACAAATGAAAGAGACAAAACCTATTTATACTGCTCCACTCCCAATACTACTTCATTGTATTCGCTCACATTACTCCACCTATTTATATTACTCCACTCCCAAAAGGGATGGTGTATTCAATCCAATATCTTGGACATTTTACAATGAGAATTCTAGAATTATTCTAGAATATCTTTTAGGGAAAATCTAGATAAAAATGTAAATTTTTCTTTATCTTAATTGGCCTTATGGGCTTTACAAACAATACTAGATATAACAGGAAACACAAGTAGAAAATATATTGATGACCGAACAAATATTATCAAGGCCCAAATCAAGTTTAGTTTTCTACCGTAGCAAATGCTGAAACTTCTTAAAACAGAAACAAAATAGACTGGTATTTACGATCAAACTTGATTTGAAACTTGAATGTCACTTGAACAGGAGCATAGAGAATTGGCAAGAGAAGCAGTGAGAAAAACCTTAGTGCTGCTGAAGAATGGTGAATCGGCCGATAAGCCAGTACTACCCCTTGCGAAAAAGGCGAAAAGGATACTAGTCGCTGGGACCCACGCCGACGATCTCGGTAACCAATGTGGTGGATGGACAATTACGTGGCAAGGCCTCAGTGGCAATAACAACACTGTTGGTACGTAAACAATCTTTCTGGTCCTTGCAAATTAGTAATCATCTATGTTTGAAAGGCCTTTATACATATTGTATCTTCCAAAAATCACCACCAAGTGTTATTTTCTAACACTTAGAGTTTTCTTAAAAATCTTCTGTTGTTTATAGCTTTGATTTTGAAAACTTCCACAACTAGATGTCTGAATATTTGGTTTTGGGCAGTATGACGAATAATCCTAGACGGTAGCATTTTACAAATTTTAGAAAGTTTTCATCTGTTTCCAAAAACAATTTACGCAATACATTTGCAAAATATTCTATGGCATAAATTGGTGGCTTTTCACTGAGTCTCAATTGATTTTGCAGTTTCAAAACAAGAAAAAAAAAGTAAAAAACAACTTAAATCTTGAAATTATAGGGTTGCATGTTTTCATATCTAACTTTCTGAAAATGACAAATACCTTTTCTTTTCTTTTTCTTTTTCTTCAAAATAATACTATGCAGGTACCACAATCCTAAGCGCCATAAAAGCCACAGTAGACCCAACAACCGAGATCGTATTTACTGAAAACCCCGATGCCAACTCTGTCAAATCCGGTGGATACTCTTACGCCATTGTTGTCGTGGGAGAGAAGCCCTACGCAGAGACATCCGGAGATAGCTTAAACCTAACAATCCCCGAGCCAGGACCTAGCATTGTAACTAATGTGTGCGGGTCAGTAAAGTGCATAGTTGTACTTATAACTGGCCGACCTGTCGTTATCCAGCCCTACCTCTACAACATAGATGCTCTCGTGGCTGCTTGGCTCCCAGGTACTGAAGGCCAAGGTGTCACTGATGTTTTATTTGGTGATTACGGTTTCACTGGTAAACTCGCACGTACTTGGTTCAAGACGGTTGATCAGCTCCCGATGAACGTTGGGGATAAGTATTACGACCCGCTATTCCCGTTCGGGTTTGGACTCACCACTAAGCCTACCAAGACCTTGTAGGCAGCTTGTTTGGTGGAAATCTTGTCCTCAATATGTTGTTTTATTAATTCTTCATTTGATAATTGAAAAATGTAGTAATCCCTTAATAAATGGGATCTATTATAATTAAATCCGGAGGAAATAAAATGATTTTTTAATCGTAAAAACGAAATGGTGAATGCATGAAATGTTTAGAAAATGAATAATTACCTAAAACTTCCAAAGTGAAAATGATTCAATTCCAGTTTCAATAATATTACTTGGCTTGCGTGCCACAGTTCAGTTTTCACGGTTTAGAACTAACCGAGCAGTTATTTTTGGTTCGATTTAGAGAAAATCAGAAGTTAAGCCAATCGAGACCAAACAAATAACATTTTGGTTGGATTGTTTGGTCGGTTTGAAAATTAACCATAGACTTGACAGAACTGCAACTAATTCAACTTGACAACTAATAAATAACATTCACATTAACAATAAAAAGCAAGCTTTTAATACTGTCGCATTGGTTATCTGTAGGGGTGTTCTAAGAGTTCGGTTAGAGTTAAATCTGAACTCAAATTCCAAAATTGGAAAAATCGAATCAATCTTTTTTTAGACCGAACCCAAATCCAAAAATTCCAAAATCCGAATTGAACTTGAACCATTTAAGGCCAGACCGAATACCAAATTTTCATAAAACCTGAAATTTCATAACTAATTCACAAATCAATTCAAATGTTTACAAAACCATTCCAAATCTTTATAAACCACAGCAGGAGCATAAATTATAATTTAGAAATTCAAATTCCAATTCAAATCAATTGGAATTTGAATTTATTTTAAATTTATTTTATGTATATATATAGATTCAATCAATATACTAACAACAATAATGATATATGCGAACTTATATATGTCATAATTATATATGTATTTTTTTTTTACTTTTTATTTAATATTTCGGATTTTTTTGGGTTTTCAAAAAATAAATCCAGATCCGAAATTTTAAAAAATTCAAAATTTTTTAAAATTAAAACTCGAACTTTGATTAAAAATTCAGAACCGGATTGTATCGATTCGGATTTCGAGTTACCCAAACCAACACGCACTCCTAGTCATCCGTAGTAAGTACTAGTAAGTACCTATCTAGTCAAGATTAATCAAGATTTAATACAAAATAATAAAAGTACATCAAATTAGAAAATTCGATATTGCCGGTTTGGTTCGGTTGTTGTATTTGAGAGGTTAGGTTCCCCCTAAAATAAAAAACGAACTATGAATGTTAGTTCTGGTATTTTCCCAACCAACCAAATTATTGGTTAACAAGTTTGGTTTGGTTTCTTGCGGTAATCTGGACTATTTACTAAATTTTGTAATTTTTCCTAGTTGTACACACTACACTTGAACGTAGAAAAATATACATCTTCAAATAGGAAAATTAATTTTGGCATATCACTGACTTTATTTGGTTGTAATTTTAAGTAATTAAATCAGTTTATTTCAGATTTTAAAAAAAATGGATATATCTAGTTTAAAACATGCAGTTTATTTCGATTAAAATAAAAAATGAGTTCAACTTAAAAATTAAGTAATTAAATATTATCCAATTTAAAAATAAAAAATAAAAATTTATAAATAGTAACTAAATAAGTCCATGGGACTTGGAGTTTTGATTAAATAGAATTGGATTAATTTTTTTTTTATGTGGTTAAGGTGGGAACTGATTCTTAAGTTCTCATTCGAGGAGGCCTATTAATATGTAGTACAACCATGGCCCATCTGTATTATTGTCCAATACTTCGAAATTTGGTTAAAATTTAATTTTCCTAAATCAAAATTTTAAAAAAAGTTAAAAGTTCTTGTTTTTGTCAACTTACTAAAACAAGGTTAATAAAGCCATAAAGTGCTTACGCGTTCTATTTATTTGGAAACCAAATTTAGTATAGTGGGTCCAATTATTCAATATCTATGCATGACAACTATACTTTATATTGTTTTAAGGAAAAATTTAAAAACACGATTGTAGGTGACAGCAGTGCAAGATTAAAATAATTAAATAGTTTAATTTCGAATAGTTTAATTTAGAGGACCATTAATTTATGCCAGGGGGATTATGGGTGGCTTTTTGTTGGCCATAATAAGAAACAAACTATATTAGCATTTTTTATGGAGCAATTCATGGAAAAATTATTGGGATTTCTTATTATTAGCATTTTTTTAGCATAAAATGATTATAATAAATTTTTTCTCAATTTATGGTAATTCATTCTTACACCATAATAATTTTATACAAAAAAGAAAAAAAAATCTTATACTGTAAAATGATTCTTGTATTGGGTCGGTTTCCAAATTCATCTCTCTTATTAATTGAAATAATGTACTCTAAAAGTAATTTTTTTTTTTTTTTCCGAATTGTTTGATTTATCAAAGAAGTTCAAAAAGATTGGGATTTTATGGTTGATTTTCTCTCTTTTTTAAGAACGCAAGACATTGTGTGAGATAGTTACAACTTATGAATGAACATGAGATGAGCTAGCATCGTGAATCTAGCTTTCAATATATTTTCCTTTTTAAAATTATTGTATAAATAAAAAAATTTAAAGAAATTTACCAAAAATATTTCAATGGCTTTAGATTTATTTTTTTCACAAAAATAAGAAAATTATTAAAGAAATTTTGCATCAGAGAGAGTTAAACTTTTTCGGCATGAAATGCAAGTAAAAGTTCAAAATTATTAATTTGAATTTTCTTTCCAAACAAAAATATTTGAAATAATAATTATGTATCAAAATCGTATATAGACGAACGTGACTAGAGGTTACAATGATTCTATTTTAAAGGACAAAATATCATGCCATATGTATTGATACCTTTTATATAATAAATATAATTATTTTTTTTTATATGTCTATCGTTATTAAATAATAATTTAAATTGCTTTACCAAAAATTTTAAAAAGGAAACTTGAAATAGAAATATATAGAAAGAAATGTTTTTATTTTCTTTTGCGTTTTTTGGCAAAAACCTGCCTTCACGGTGTGCCTCTCATAATAAAACAGCGTTCGTCAAATCTCTCTCTCTCTCTCTCTCTCTCTCCCTGACCTGGTTTCCGACCTGTTTTGCCCCCAGCAATCGAAACCCAGGTCAAGGAAGAGATTATAATCACCTGTTTACATATATTTTAATTGAGACATATATATATATATATATAATATAAGTGTATACACATTCCACGTATCAAGCGCCATATCGAATCCAAATATATATATAATATAAAAATATGTATACACACGCCACAAAAGTCTTACTTTCACACACCCAACACTTTGGTAATTTGGACCAAAACCAAAAATTTAAACAAAACCCTCTTATCTCTCTCTCTATATAACCCCTCTCCCAACCTCTTCACCTAGAGCAAAATAAACTTAGTGCTAAAAATGGAAAGTACCCAAAACACAAATAGTTATAGTACCACTACTACTATTACTACAAGAGATGGGAATAATAATTATAATAATAAAGAGGTGGAGGTGTTGAACAATACTAGGGTGAGGTGTTTGGAATTGGTGTTGAGGGTCTTGGCTTTGGTTTTAACATTGGTGGCTGCTATTTTGGTTGGTGTTGATAATCAAACTAAGGTGGTTCAAGTTCAAGTCTCCTCAAATCTCCCACCTTTGAGTGTTCCGGTTCATGCCAAGTGGCATTACTTGTCTGCCTTTGTGTGAGTATTCCTCCCTTATTTTCTTGCTAATGATATACATACATACATATATATATATATGTATAGGAAACGGATCATGGGACAAAACTTTTTACAAAATATCTTACAAATTTTGTTGGATGTTGGATTTTAAGTGATCCAACAGCTAACATGTATGCTATTTTCTCTCTTTCTCTCTCTATTTTTGTCTTGACCGTTGGATCACTTCAGATCCAATGGCTAACAAAGTGTGTAAGATTTTTTGTAAAAATCTTTATCCCATGATCATTTCGAGAATCTTGAAAAGTATAATGTACGTAATTTCGATATATATTCCCTCTATACCAAAAATATTTGGTTTGCATATTGATTTATCTCAAATTATTGTTCTATTTTCATTGTTTGAAGTATAATTAAAATTGTATTTTAATAATGTACCAATTAATAGCATACTAAGAATAGGTTTTTACATTTTTTAGTAATTGATGTGGAGCATGTTGGCAAAGAAATTGATGCAATTTACTGGATTGGCCATATTAATTGAATTTTCTTGATCCAGGAGAAAATTTTCTTAATTATTAGTTTGGAGTAAAGTTGTACTAGTAGCTATTTTTGTTCATTTTTTCCCTCAAAATATGATCGACGGATCGAATCTAACTATAACTATATACACGTAGTTTGTATCTGATATATGATTTTCAACCCGCAATTCTCATCACGATGAATATAATAATCGAATTTGAACCGCTGTCACAATTTCAAATTTAAAATTTTAAAGTAAACGCACCATACTTTTAAGCATATAATATGTTAAAAATCTATCATAATAAATTATTTTATGTCCTTATGTTAGGGTCTCCATTATCTCACTGCTAAATTAGTTCAACGTGTTGTAAAAAATTAGAAAATTCGGATATGTCTTAAATATTCTTAAGAAAATATCAAGAAAATCAGTACTTTGATTTTTGAGTAAATTACACTTTGCCTACAGAAGGTTTCTGACAATTTCCGAAACTCCCCTATGGTTTCTACAATTATACTAACCCCTATAAGGTTTGGTGAAAATTACAATTTACCCCCTCAATTTCCGCGAACAAAGTAAAAATAAAATTATTTATAATAAATAACTCAAAAATTTACTAAAATACCCCTTAAATAGTATTTTTTGAAAAGTTTTTGGATATAATTTTTTGTTGAAAAAATTATTATTTACAAATATAATATATTTTTATTAAAGTGACAATCTTTCATTTAATATTATCTAATATCAAGTTCTAAATAAAATAAATTAGGAAATTAAGTGAGGGCAATATGATCCTTATACAACAAAATCTAACTTAAATTATAAGTGAGGGCAAAGTATAATTTCTGAAACATTTGAGGAAAATTGGAAAATTTGCAGAAATCTCATGGGGCAAAGTGTAATTTACGATTTAATTTTTTTTTAGTGTACTAGTTTTCATACACTAATTAGGATCCTCTATAAATACGAACAATTTTACTTCGAAATAATTCACCTCCGGCCTAAGTTTCAACTAGAATTAATCTAATATCTCTTATCATCAACATCAGGTAATTTCTCAATCTTTCTTTCGCCTTTTACATGTAATTTTTGAAAATTGATTATCGACACTGTATTAGCACATACTATGTAGTAATTAAATTTTGCTGATTATTCTTTCAAGGAAAATTTCATCGCATAGTATCTAAATGCATAAATGACTACTATGAGTTTAACGAAAATGATTCTGTACATAATTTTCTGCATATATACATATATCATCACTATTTGTTTTGGTGCATTCTATTCTTAAATTCTTTTACTTAGCCGCTCCAGAAGTATTTCTCTGAGAGTTATGAAGTTTGAAAATAGATTTGTTCAAGAAAGGAGTCAGTGGATTAATTATACATTTGGCCGATAAAGTTAGAAAAGTTACTTTTACTTCGGTTTTTAGGGGTTTGGGAATGATGATGTGTGTCAATGAAACATGTAGGATATGGCCTGTTAGTGGCAATTTCCCTTGTTAGTAAATTCGAACTTTTA
>MKEJ01014779.1:0-11317 GCA_001753735.1 Embelia ribes
TACTAATTATATTTGTTCAAAACTTGGGGCTATTCCTGTTTCAATTGAAATCGGGAGACCAAATAGAATTTGAATGAGACTATGGGGTAGTTAGTGTAAACAACTTAATAACCCTTTCTGTTTTGAACTTATCTTAATTAGAATTTCAACCCTAATGTTTCTCACTATTTCAAATACCCCCTCTTCTCAAGGCCTAATTCTTCGATTCACAAACTATTTATTTAGAGATTTGAGTTAGTATTATAACTTGTTCCACTAATTTTACGCGATCCCAAAATTTAACAACTTGTTAACATGTTATGTTCTAGTAGGATGTCAATTTTGGATCTACTCGTCAGTATTGGGCCTATCGGAGATCATACAGTCAGTAATGCAAGTACGATGCGTGTTAAAATTTAAAGTTAAAGTTTCGTAATAAAATCATTAGAACTAAGATGCATCTTCATTTCATCTTTACTTTTGAATATCTTTTTCTTTTTTATTCATAATCATTTATTTTGATACTTTCTCGTTCACCTTTAATTGTATTTACAATCGCATTTATTTGTTTGACAAATAATATTAAAATTTAATTATAATTGTAATTACTTCCTCGGGAAATATTGCATTAGACATACAGATTGAAATAATATTATTATTACGAAATAAACGTGTAAATCATAGAAATTAGCTATTGATCAATAAGGTGACATACTTATTTTCAAATTAGAACAAATGCAATCCTAATGCATCTATATATTGATCAAATCACCTGGAAATATCGGGTAACGACTAACTACATTAGGATAAAAAAAATATATATATATTTAAAGAATGCACTTTCATCTTAAAAGACGTGGAAATTTATTTTTTCATACTCAATGGCTTGTTTGGTTACAATATATAAGCTTCATTTTCTCAGCTTTTTACTTAAAAGCTAGACAACATTTGACTACTCAGCTTATAAGTTGAACTTTTTTGTTATTTTATTCTAAATAAGCTAGAAATTTTAAGTTGAATACATTCAATTTTTTTTAAATAGAAATAAGTTAACGTATTTACTAAATAACAACAACCAAGCGAACCCTACGGCTTAATTATGTGATATCTCTTCAAGTCCCAAATAGTTCAACACATCCTACATCAGAGGTGAATAAACCCAAATTTTTTACAATTATCCGAAAGATGAAGCACCGGACATGAATTCGATTTTTGAATTTTGGAAGAATTTCTTGTTTTTGTTCGAAGCGGGGTCTCGTATGAAAGCATACCATGGTATCGGAACACACTTGACCCTAAGAAGATTTTCAACATGCAACGTTGATAATATTTTCGTGCAATATCCTATACAATTTTTATTGATTCTTGGAAGGATTTGGAGATTTCATATTTTCGTGCAATATCCTATACAATTTTTATTGAATGTCGACGTGGTGAAAATTAATAATAAATTATTTTCATTTCCAAAAGTGAAATTTCATCCGCTATGAAGAAATGATGCATTTATTTATGAAGTTCACCCACATTATAAAAGTCGTGATCAAATAATTAAGTTGTTGCTATGAATTATTGAAAAATAGTATGACTTACACCAGCATATAGCCAAATCGTTAAATGAAAATATATGCGCTATTCAAATACAGGCTACCATTTAACTTATAATTTCATATATTTGTGTTTAAAAATCGCCATTGGGAAGTTGCAGGAGAAGAAGAAAAACACACAAGATAAAAGCGCAGAAAGAGCTCAAAAGAGAGAAAAATGAAAGAAAATAAGTGTGTAATTTGAGTAAGTTTGGTCCAGATTCCAAACTTTATTTTGCAAGTTGTAATTCCTCGTTTAATATAAATAAAAGTATACACTAGAATTAGTCTCATAGATTAGGTCAAAATTAAATTTGTTTTAACTTGAGACTGAATCACATAATTTATGGTCTCCTATTTTATTTTCATATAAATTACTTTATAGAACGTTATTAGGATGAATCTCTACTAGGATAATTTTCTGTAGGAAATTTTGTAAATTTGTATAGATGTATATCTTGAAGTTTTGAAAAGAAGTTTTAGTGGCACGGATTTATTTTATGTACAATAGTAAGGAGCTTACAAAGAAAAGAAGAACAAAATTAATTTTTGTTATAAAAGACTTCATAAGGACATGAAAGTCTTCTAAGGTTCTACTTATATTCATTATAGTTACTCAGTGATAAGACTCACATATCAGCTTAAATAAAGAGATGGAAGATATGGTTAGGGTTTCGTTTTTTCTTATTATCTTATATTGTATTTCAATAGATGAGAAATTCGATAAATTAGTTTTCACCCTAGTTACCTTAAATGATGAGTTTCGATTGAGTTAATCTGAAAAATCACGAAGCGTTTATTATCCAGTTTATTTCGATCTAATATGCCATTGGGAGCGTTTTAAACTCTATAAATACACCTAGACGATTTCTAAGTTACCTCAGACATATTTTAAAACCCTAGATTTTTAGAGTAAAATAATTTATCGGACTAAGATTCTCTTAAATAATAAGTACCAGCTAAATTTATCTAGAAAATTACGGCCGTTTCTTATCTGATTTATCTCAACCTAGTATTTCATCGGGAGCGTGTCAAACTCCATAACTACGGCTAGGTGATTTCTAAGCTACTTCCGACAGATTAAAAAATCCTAGATTTTCTATGTCAATATTTCCGGCTTAAAATTTTAAAAAATCTTTCTCATTACTTATGGTGTTCGACTAACTTATTTTCATCCCAGATGTAAAAATTAAAACTAGCCTAACATGGTAAAATTAAATATAACAACATATAATAAAAAGCATGATAATTTAAATATTGTGATTAATTTGAAAACAACAATTATGCTAAACAAATTTAAACAACTTAATTATGCAAGAAAATTAGATAACATGTAATTTAAAGCATGAAAATAAAAACATTGTAATTATTTTAAAAAAATAATATTGCTAAACAAATTTAAACAACTAAATTAAGTATGAAATTAAACAACTTACAGCTTTATGAAAAAAATTAACCCAAGATTGTGGCTTTACATCTACTTCTTCAACCCATGAAACAAAAACTAAAAGTAAAAACAAGATAATAAAATAAATGTAATTAGGGGAGGGAGCAAAATTGCTCCCCAAAAAGAAAAATAAAAACTATCTAATTAATCACCAACATTAATCATCATCCTAGGTAGTCTTTGGTTGGTGATAGGGTGAAATCCAAAACCCAAAAAATAGAATCAAATTTTTTTTGGGATCAATCCCAAAAATCCCAAAATCGGAAATGAACCCAAACTTTTTAAGGCTTAACCGAACCTGAAATTTTCATATAATCCGAAATTTTAGAACCAATTCACAAATCAATTTAAATGTTTCCAAAACCAATTCAAATGTTCACAAAACTACTTCAAATATTTATAAATTATAATAGAAACAATAATTACAATTTAGAAACTGAAATCCCAATTGATCAAAATAGTTCCAATTGATTTGGAGAAAAAATTGCAACAAAATAATAATCAAAATGTAATATATGTATATATATATATATATATTCAATCAATATACTAATAATAATAATGATATGTATGGACTTATATATATCATAGTCATATATGTATATTTTTTTATTTAATATTTCGGGTTTCTGGTTTTCAAAAAATAAACCCGAACCCGAAATTTAAAAAATCTAAAATTTTTTAAAATTAAAACCCGAACCCGAACTTTGAGTAAAAAATTATAACCAAATTGTATCAATTCGTTTTAGGTTTTGGGTAACTCGAACCGATGCACACTCCTACCTATTGCAAATTTTTAGCGGATTTTTTTCTTTGCCTTTTCTAAGATGTTTTCATTGTGGTCTTACACAAGTAGATGAATAATTTTGTTATGCACCAAAAAAAAGTTCCATTGGCTCATTCAAGCTTCGTTTGTATGAGCTTTTAGCAAAAAAATTAACTTATTTATGCCTAAAAAAAACATTCAATCTAGCTTATAACCGCCAAAATAGTAAGCTACACAACCAAATTCAATTTTGCTTTTAAGCAAAAAAAATCGAAAGTCTCAAACTTAAAAATAACAACCAAATAAACTAAGAGTCTACCCACAATATGGGATTACGTATAACTATCCACAACAATTCCACATTATCATTTTATGTATATGTACATCCTCTAAACATTGCAGAAAAAGCGGTGTAATATATATGTGTATATATCTATATATGGAATTTAATTTTAATTTCTATAGACTGTGTATGAGTCTTTAATCATGTTATTACAACCCATAATCATGGAAAGATAAAGCCATACACTTTAAACATGAATACATGCCTATAACTTTAATCAAACTACTATATATATACCAATTATTAAGTATTTATTAACAACTATATATATACCAATTTTTAAGTATTTATTCTCCTTTAAATAGCTGCATGGACCATAGATCATCCATGCTCCAGTTCACATTTCCTCGATGTGACTCATTTGTATTGATAGAGTGAAAACGCAACCTGTTATAGATCTCATCTTGTCAAGATCAGCAACATAATTCGTATCGACATATCTAGTTGTAGTGTGATGAACAACAATGCCTTGATAGAAAACCAAGCCAACATCCGTGGTTCCCCTCAAGTAACTAAATATTCATTTCTTAGCTTGCCAATGAATTTTACCAGGACTACCCATATACCTGCTCACAACACTGACTGCTTGTGAAATATCTAGCCACGTGCATAGCATTACGTACATAAGGCTTTAAAATGCACTTGCATATGGAACTTTGGACATCTCTTTTGCTTCCTTCTCATTTTGTGGTGACAAGTCCGTTGAAAGCTTAAAATGAGTAGCTAATGGGGTACTCACAGGGTTTAGAATTTTGCATTCCAAAATGGTCAAGAACTTTCTCAATGTACTTCTTTTGTGACAAGTACAACTTGTCCGCTCTTCTATCTCTATAAATTTCTACCCCTAAGATTTTCTTTGCCACTCTCAAATCATTTATTTCGAATTTACTACTAAGATGAGCCTTCAACTTATCAATCTCAGTTTATCCTTTGTAGTAATAAACATGCCATTGATGTACAATAATAGATACATAAAGAACCATCTTTAAGCTCCAGAAATAGACAAAACTGTCATAATTACTCCTGAGTATCCATGTCTGATCATGAATGTCTCTAACCTCTTATACCACTTCCTCGGTGATTGTTTTAAGCCATGTAATGACTTTTTCAATAAGCAAACCCAGTGTTCTTTTCCTGGAGCAATAAACCCTTCTGACTTATGCATATAAATTTGTTCTTCAAGGTTTCCATGTAGGAATATTTTTTTGACGAACATTTGCTCGAGCTCCAGGTTAAAAGCAGCAACCATAGCTATAAGAATACAAATAGAACTATGTTTTACAACTGGTGAAAATACTTCAATGTAATCAACACCTTCCTTTTGACTGTAGCCCTTAGCACCCAAGCGTGTCTTGTACCTTGCATCTTCTTCACCAAATATTCCTTCTTTCCTTTTAAAGACCTATTTGCATCCAATAATCTTATTCCCCTTGGGTAGTTTAATAAGCTCTCAAATCTGATTCTTATAAAGAGACTTAATCTTCTCATTTATCAAAACCGTCCACTGAGCTAATTTTTTACCTGTGACACCTTCTCGATAAGTCATAGATTTTTCAAATTCAATTGTTTTTGCCATAATCAATGCATAAAAAACAAAATAAGTATGACTATACCTCATGCGTAGTTTAATTACCCTCGTTGACATGTCGATAGCAATACTGTATGGTTATACTTATGGTACATTCTCAACTTTCGTATCCTTTACCTTTTCTTCAATAGACTGATTAAAAAGGACGCCTGTGGTCCACTTTCAAGCTCTACCTTCTCCTAAAAATCAAGGTCTTCTCCTTAATCAGTAACCTCCTTTCTTGAACAAAATATGTCTGATTCATCAAAAGTAACATCTCTATTAATAAGGAACTTGGGTGATTTTGGATCTGGATACCATAGCCTATACCTCTTCTATCCAGAAAGATATCCTAAGAAAATGTACATTTTAGCTCTAGGCTCGAGCTTTCCTTTGTTAACATGTGCACAAGTAGGACAATAAAAAATCACCAGATTCGAATAATCAGCACGAGTATTTGACTAAACTTCCTCAGGACTCTTCCACTCACTAGTTGTTAATGGTGGCAGATTGACCAAGTAGCAAGCCATGAAAACCACTTTAGCCAATAACTCTTTCCCCAAACCGGCATTAGAGAGCATATAACGAGCTCTCTCCAAAAGCATTATGTCCATTCATCTGCCATACTATTTTGTTGTGAAATCTTTTGAATTGTGTGATGTCTCACAATTGCACGACTCACCAAATATCTACAGCCATTAGAGTGGAGATAACCGAAAAAGATAAGATTCTCATTCAATTATGGAATGTGCCAAATATTCGTCAGAGTTTTGACAATCCATCATGCATATTAATTTGAATTGTTCCCATACCAACACTTTTACAGAGAACATCATTTCCTATTAGAACTATACCACCATTTATCGACTAATATGGTGTAAACCAGTCCCGATTAGGGCACATATGGTATGAACAACCCAAATTAAGTATCCATTCATCATACAGGGACTGACGATCAACAAATGTCATGGTAAGAACATCACTATCATAATTATTTTCAGCTACACCAGCAACAGACTTATCCTCCTTTTTGTCCAGCTTTGAACAATCTTGTTTGAAGTGACCATTCTTCTTACAGGAGTAACACTTGAAACTTCTTGTTTTATGCTTTGGCCAGGATTGAGATTGGCCTTTATTACTCGAATACTTGCCAAACGTTATTCGTCTTATCATAAGACCCTCGGCCTAATTATTACCTTCGTGAATGGATACTTTGGCTCGAAACTCCTTTGAAAACAAAGAGGTTTGACATCCTATAAGGAGATAGTATCCTTCCCATAAAGCATTTTCATAATAAAATGCTTGTATGATGGATGTAGTGAACATATCACAATAAGATCTTGGTCTTCATCTCCAATTTTCACATCCATATTTTTTATATACATGAAAATGGTGTTGAACTCATTTAGGTGGCTCTCAATAGGTGTACTCTCCATCATACGCAAGGCATAAAGTCTTTGCTTTGGGTACAAGCTATTAGTGAGAGAATTTGTCATGTATAAACTCTCCAATTTGAGCCATAATCCCACCATCGTAGGTTTCTCCCAAACTTCTCATAAAACCTCATCGCTTAAGCACAAAAAGAATAACACTTAGTGCTTTTCCATTGAGTTCCAAAAAAATTTCATTCGTTATCATTGCAGCCTTATTTGATTTTCCACCAAAGGCTTTGGATAAACCTTGATGGGTTAACAGAGCGCGTATTTTCAAATGATATAGACCGGAATTATTTTTTCCTATCAAAATTTCCTAATTTAAATTTAGCCGTCATAGTAAAATATCAGACAAAATCGGCTCTGATACCACTTTGTTGTGACAAAATTCTATAATTGAGGTTTTAATGTAGCAATAAAGTATTAGAAAATGGAAAAATAATAAAAAATATGACAACGCACAAAAGATAACAATATAAGTGATTTAGTCCAAGCCTATTCCACTGCGAATAGTGGAGGATATTTTACTAATATAATGAGATATTACAAAATGTGTAGAACACTCAATAATAATTGGTACAATATTCTAACAATGAATATATACCTAAGGATTAACATCACAACTCTTAGTATATATTTCCTTATACCATTTGTGCACTTAAATACTAGTTTTGCTTACTAGTTGGGATTTTTGAGATGATTTTTGCCTTTGTCCATAGAACCTATTTATACTAAACTGGGTCTTGCATACCACGTATTTTGTAAACTTGCGGAGTATGCAAAAACCAAATTCAAAACTTTGGCCTTGGTCAGTGAGATGAAAATTGTAATGTCAGCCTTTTTATTGGTTTGTACAATTGCATTAAGTGCTCAACATAGGCTTGAATGCTACTGACAAGTATATTGTACTTTGACTATACTGATTTAAGCATGAGTCTCTGTAGGCACCCTCTACCTGCACTTTTAGGAACCTCTCGGAGCCTCGGAACAATCTATCTTGGTATCCAAAATTCAACCCCGATCAATTGCCTAGATCAGTATTAACCTTGGATCCCCAGTATATTATCGCCTTTTCTTAAAATGCGAGGCACGAGATATTACTCCACAGAATGGATTGTTCACATGGCAAGAGGTATCCCATCAAACTAGGTAGGCTATTTCCCCTAATGGGTCCATCCAATCTACCAACAACCCCTTCGGACTCCAAAGGCATGAAAATCTACAAACGCTCTTCCTCCAGGAAACCACAACGTAATGCTACCAGGAGCCGGCCTATACAAGCCCTTCTAATTAATTCATTTTAATTTTATTTATAGAAATATGTAAATAAATGTTTTGCATTTATTTATTTTTTCTTGCTAGAAATCTTTCTTCTCCAATAAATCAAATTCTATAGTAAATTTTTAGGACAAGATACTTTTCTCTAGTAAAAAACTATTTTTGTTTTTTTTTTCTATTAATTATTTTTTACATCATTGGGGTCCCTTCCCAAAAAATACATACATATGTCATTTATATAGTATTATTTCTTAATTTTGAATATCTGTTGAGAAGGATAATTATGCACAATATCTAAATTAGTATTTTTTAAGGGGGTAGAAAACAACATTTGTAGAAAGATTGGTTTGATAATACAGATAGGAATTGTAATATCCCGGAAATTCAAATAAATTTTTCGCTTTGATAATATTATTTATTACATCATAATATTAATATTTGCATACATTGTATTATCATATAAACGTTGTGTATAATAATAGTATATTATTATTACGTGTTGCATGATGGCATGACATGGTATGCATATTGTGTGGCATGGAGTTAGTGTGGCGTAGTGTATGGTGATGACAAGTGAAAGATGTAGAATCAAAATCAAGTTCAATAATGATCTTTGTTATGATATCGAATCGGTATTTTGGTCATATCTCAAAAACCGTAAATTTGATTAAGGTCTATGATATATTTTGGAAAGATATTTCATCTATGCACAAATTTTGTGTTTTGGCAAAAAGCCAATGCAAAGTGTAGTGGATTAAAATAGAGCCCAAAGTGTTTGTGAAATATATTGACAAAACAGCAGAAGTTCAGAGGCCGTGAAAAGAATCTGTTAAACCTATATGTCGACTTATAGGACCTATAAGTCGACTTATAGTCTATATATCGACTTATATGACCTATATGTCGATTTATAGGATTATATTTTGGTTCAGAGAGTTTTGTTTCATTATGGGGTCTATATGTCGACTTATACTACTTATATGTCGATTGTTATCAATAAATCGACTATTACACCCTATAAGTCGACTTATTTATATCTGGAATAACTTTTAAAAAAGTCACATCATGTTGACTTAAAGTTATTTATCCCCAAATTCCAAAATTTTCAGGAGAGAGAGAGAGAGAGATGTGAATAGGAAGTTCCCACTTTAGCTTGTGATTTCATCTAGCTCCGGAGCTCGGATGTGAAAACTAAATGGATTTTTGGCTTCCTTAGAGCGAGGGGAACATTTTGAGGCAAGTCTCGTTTCTTATCTCGTTCATTTTGAAATCCTTTGTTTCCATGCCATGCTTATAGTTGAAACAAATTATATATTATTGTTCATTATCCCGATGGGATCGTTTTCTTATCTATATGCGTAACGATTCATGTTCGTCTTCTAGATCATTTCTCGAGTTGAAAGATGAAGTTGAAGCTTGCCGAAGGCAGGTCGATTTCATCTAGTATTGAGCTTCGGTTGGTTTCGAGATTTCAACACTTTTTTTATCGCAATTACAAGGCCTACGTATTGAGTTAATTTCATTGAATTCTATTCTCATTTCCAATTTTTCGATTTCCATGTCAAGTTAGTCATTGAGACAAATTTGGCAAACTTCTTTCTTATGGCTTGTAGAATATGTTTATGTTTTTATGTACTAGGGGTGATGTGATTCGAGTGGGGTGCTAGAATAATTCGGTTTAAGCAAGAAGCGGATTTTTGGGGAAATGGATGTTAGCCTTTTTGGTGACTACTCAGGTGCTTTGGTGAGGTATGACAAACTATAAACTCAATATACAATTGAGAATATGTAGTATACAGGCACGTATGATTAGTTTTATGGCGTAATTGATTGCTTAATGTATGATATTATGAATAGCGTAGTTGATATGATAAATTTTCATATGATAATTAGCTTGTTAAATAATTTCTCATGTTACGACATTGTTTGTTATCATATCCGTATGTAGGCGAGATATATGCATTAGCACGTAGGCGAGACATAAGTATTGGTATTAGTATAGTTAGGAATTGAATAGTCTGTTCATTTCTTTTCAAGACAAAAGTATTATTTTACAAACAACGGGAAGTAATGAGGCCTACAACCTTATTGTGAAAAATGGAAAATTTGATCCAAGATTTTACCATTGACTGACATTACATGTGGTAGATGGGTCAATGAAGGTTCGGATGGGCATTACTTTTGGAAAACAGACCCTAGCATCATTTTACAAAATAATAAATACTAGTCCTAACCTTTTAGCTTGAGTCGTTGGCGAGGCGAGTCTTGATTATCTTTAGCAAAGTTATAATGTTGGCGAGTTTTGATTGCCATAGGCATAGTCATGGTGGAGTGCATTGTTATTCACATTGGTATTCATTAGCCTTCTTTACTTTTTACCATTGTTAAAGCATGCTTAATTTAATGCCTTATTTGTTTACGAATAACATGTTCATTTGTGTCATATGACACTTAGACTCTATTATATATTGATGTCTATCATCTGACCATTTCATTTTCCTTCTTTATTATTATGCCTAGTTTTGTAGGCGCAGATGCAAGCTTTGACTATCCTTAAATGCTCATATATATATATATATATATGTATGTATTTTGATGTTATAGCAGGCATGGCGGTGACATAGTTGTAGCTCATGTATTATTTTTGTAGTGGCAAGAATATGTTGTAACTTTTTTATTATTATTCATTTTTGTCAAGCAGATATCTTGAGGTGATATATATGTAAATCGGTCGTTTACACTTGTATCAGATGTTTTTATATAGTGTTGGTACGGGCCTTCCTGTTTCTTTTTAGAATAGCTTATACATATATCGATAGGTAGGCTATATATGTATTTACTGCTGCGAGACTCTGATGTGAATGTTATATATAGCAACGTAATATCACCCTGCAGTGGTGATTAGATGTTGTAGTGATGAT
>MKEJ01014784.1:0-10207 GCA_001753735.1 Embelia ribes
ATGGGTAAATATAGATAGAGATGTGAGTTAGATGTGAGGTAAAAAAAATAGTAAAAAAGTTGAAATGAATAAGTCTTTATTTGTCGGCTTCTAATATTTAAATTTTAGTACTCGAACATCTTTTGATATCATTTATTTTCGTTTTAGTCCCCTAACTTATAGGGTCTTATATGTGCTATCAGGACGCCTAGGTAATTTCTAAGTTACTTCCTACAAATTTAAAACTCTTGATTTTCTAAGTTATTTTTTCCGACTTAAAAACTTAGGAAAATTGTTCTCATTAATTAGGGTGTTCGGGGGTTCGACTAACCAATTTTCATCCCCGAGGCAAGAATGAAACTAGCCTAACATTGCAAAATTATACATAATAACAATTAATTTAAAATACGAAAATTTAAATATTGTGATAATAAAAAAAAAAACTAGACTAAATACATTTAAATAACTTAATTAAGCAAAAAATTAAATAACATATACATTAAAGCATGAAGATAAAAGCATTGCAATAATTAAATTAAAGCATAAAATAAAAATATGGTAATTAATTAAACATTAATTATGCTTAAATTTAATTATGTTTGAATTTTAAATAACTTGATTAAGAAGAAAGTCAATAATACTTACAACCTTTGTAAAAATGAAATGAAAAGTTGCAACTTGCAAGATGAAATCTTCACTCGAAACTAAGCTAAAATCACCACTAATCAACTCTTCAATCCAAAACCAACAAAATAAAAGAACGACAAGAGGAAGAAAAATAGAAAAGAAGATAGAAGGGGGTGCAAAATGCTCCAAAAAAAAGAACAAAAACTAAGCTAATGAAAAAGTGAACCAAAAATTGCTCAAGACTTAACGTAAGTCTTTGAGCTTGAGTATAACTTTGGATAAGGGGTTAAGTGTTGAGGTTGAGTGTGAACAAAGGTAAGAGTTGTCTGTTTGATACTGCTACATTTTTTTTATTTATCGGCTTCTAGTCTTCAGATTTTAGTACTTGAACGCCTTATATGATTACAAATTCCCGACAAATTTTCACACCAGCTATTTTGGCTTTTTTGACTTCTTTTTCCTGAAACGCAAGTAAAAACAAGTAATACCAAAAAATAGCGCAGTATGTGCATCAAATGTCAAATAATTCCAATTATTATTCAGGTTTACAACTCTTATTTTATACAATTTTATACCTTAATCAGTACACAAGGTGTACCCGAAAGAACTAAAGGGGTGGAGTTCTACTAAAGCCTAAAAATGAATACTATTTCTTTCGGCTGGTGTGATTTTTATAATATACTCCTTGGGAGTTAAGGTGAAACTTGCGGGGAGAAGATAAAGAATGTTGTAGAGGTTTTTTAAGGTTGTGAAGATCGAATTTGGATTATCTACAAGTTGCAAAGGCCCTGCAATTATAAGTGCTACGGATGGATTTTTTTTATGCAGGTAGAGTTGATATTGCTCCTATTTCTTTTCTATTGCGATATAATAGCAAAACGATATAGAGTAAAGTCATTTGAGTCATAGGTATTTTTTGAAAGATGATGAAGTCTAATGTTGGAATCAAAGATGTCCCCTAGTTATGGAAAAGGGTGACACCAAGGTGAATTGGTTTCATGGTTAACCCCGAATGATAATATGGCCATGGTGACCAAAGTCATGATTGTGCAATAGACCATCGCGTGATTTTATGGGAGACATTTTCAAAAAATTCTAGGCGGTCAAGACAAGTGGTACATGTTGTTTATATGGGAACAAAGCCGATATCGGGATCTCTTGGTAAGGAGGTATGGTCATCTCTTGGTTTAAAAGATGATGGCTAAAGGATCTAATTCAAGGTGGAGTCATGGCACATGGGTTGACGCATGGTTGTTGCGGTCCTTCAATAGTAGTACTTGTTTCGTTACTTGGATTTTTTCATCAAAGGTAGAGAATATTGGGAGATGAACTCAAAATCTATGTGCACGCAAAGTTTTGGGGCTATAATCAACAGTAGGCAGTCACGAGAATGCTTTTGGATGAAATGAAAATCAAATTGGAGCTTGGTACTTGAAATAGCAATTGATGATCTATCGCCCGTAACTTGTATGATTAATCGGAGCTCTAGTTGATTACTTAGAAGTTGTATGATCGATTGACCAAGTTTGGTCAAAGGTGTTTGTTAAAATTTACTTAGGATTTGATAGAAATTTTTTTCTTAATCGAATTAGAAGACTCTTTTAACTATAAAAACATGCCTAGGGCTTATTTATATGTATAGGAGACAAAAAAGGCTCATAACGGATTAATTTTATAAGAGTTTTCTTAATGGGGAGCTTTACCCCATGTTGGAATGGTTGGGTTACTTTTTCTTCACTTGACTGGAGGGTTGTCCCATGGTTGAGGAGTGTATTCTCAAGGGTTCTCTTGGTGAGTGATGTGAGAGAACTCTTATATAATCAGTCCCCTAATTTACTAAAGATAGGTATATATTATGGATACTAAAATAAAAATTCCCAACCTTCAAGAGCAATAAAAATCCTAGTAAGGTAGATAATGGTTCCAATGAAGACGTTAGTGGATAAGAAAAATTTTCTTGGGTCAAAATTCATCAAGTTATAGGTGGTTCCATATATTTGGATAATTGGGGGCTTTTTCATGAAACGTGGTTGAGATTATTTCATTACAATTGTGTAAATTTATTATAAGAAAATAATTGGATGATGTAGCCCTAGAGAAAGATAAATCACATTAAAAAAATATCATGGTATTATTTATTTCTTTGTTATTTTTTATTTCGGCTATGTATATCGACATATTTTCTTATGCTTTATGGTCTTGGAAAGGATTAGTTGATTGTATCCTAAGTGACTAGGGACTAATTAATCTCCTAACACTTGACACTGCATCTTCTCTAATAATTTAATTTTGGATTGGGGATAAGGTTGCTTTGAAGGGGATCAAATAATGAGAATATGATTGCTTGCTTTATACAGTGAGCGGAAACGGTATCAATATAAGTATTGGTCTCTAATTAAGAATAGTATTTCATCATTTATTATTAGAGCAGACAATTTGTCTAATTATGAGTGGAAATTTTTGATTTTATCATATCTGAGTTATTTAATCATAACTTTATGTCAGAAGCATCAATTGAGATAATCGGCGTATTGGTAAGGCTTCTTCCAAAAATAAACAAGTCTATCTCACGTCTTGTAACCAAAGTGGAAGGGACACAAGTGTGTGTCGCTGACAGAGCGATGCAGCAACAATCACCTCGGCATCACCAGAAATCGAATCATCGCCGTTACTAATCTCCTAACAGTCATAATCACCATCGCCATCACAACATTCCTAGTCATCACCACCACCACTACCAATATCATATTCACCATCAGAGCCACCACCACAATAATTCTCTAATCCACTACCATTACCACCGAAGCTCTAACTACCATAGCAGCAGCTGCTACTGCCATCATGAAGAATCAATATCAATTGCGAATGACGGTCAAGAAAGAGAAGATGTCATCGTCAAAAAAGGAGGAAGCTTGGCCGGCAACGGAAAAATAGTATGTTACCTTAAGTGATCTGTTAAAGAGGATGAAAATATATTTGGAATATTACATCTTGGTCCAAATATTTCCAGCATATACAAGTTGGTCCCATATGTTCCACTCAAAATTTGAAATAGTTCCAAACATTTCTGAAAATCTGATTATGCCCCCAATAAAGTTTCAAATAATAATAATTATATTTTTGTCAAAAATAATACTTTTGATAAAAATATAATTTTTGGAAAAAATATTTATAAACCAACACCGAATAATTTTCATCCTTTTGGGAGCCCATTTTGGATAAAATTGTAGTTGTTTCGTATTTGAATTTGTTGATGAAAATATTGGACAAATAGGATATTTTATTTTATGACTTTTATGATCATCAATCTCGTGGGTTTTTTCAAGTCAAGACTCTCGGTAATGCTAAAAATTGTTAAGTTGCAGGTACAATTATTCAATCGGGTACCCAAGTTTCGACTTTGCTATTTGAGGGGAGTAGAGTAGTATGGTTGGGATCTGGTTGGGTTTCCACCGGATCACAGAAGATAGTATGTTTGAGTGGTGCTTTCAAAATATGACCTTAAGAATAAGTTTGTTGCCAAAGAGGGGTTGAATGATAAAATCAGGCACATGGGGTTGCATCTTCAACGAAGACTCAATTTTGGAGTTCAACCTTGAGAACCAAATTGTTTTGAAGGGGGATCAAAAGATAAGAACGCTACTGTTTTATTTCATTTGTTGTTAGTATTTTTATTATTTTATTAATTACAAGAGTTTTATTAATTCAGTTTATAGGCTTAGATTGAAATTAGAAGCCAAGTCTGTAAGGTTTTATATTTTAATATTTATTTGATGTAACACTTCTTTGATGATTATGAATGAGTAAATCAAATACTTAGCCACTTAAGTTTTTTTTAAGCATAGTGAGTTGTGACTTTGATTTGGTTTGTTGCAAACCACGTGAGAAACAGTATCAATAGAAGCATTGGTCCTTAATTAAGTATTATGTTTCATCACATAGGAAAACCAAAAATTGGTGGCATTTGTTTTGTTCCGTCTAATAGTATATTTATATAATTTATAGCTACTCCACCATAGTAACACATTTGGGTAGTCAAATTACCCTTAATCTCTAGATTTAGCTACAACATTGTAACAATAGCTACATATTGTCGAGTTTATTTTGGCTTAAATAGCTAAATGGGTTCTAAATATATATAGACTCAATTTAGCTACACCCCTATAAATGTTCTTACATATAGACAGACAAAGGAGGTGGACAAGGGGGGGCCACAGTTCTCCTGATTCTTAAAATTTCTACAAAACATCTATAAAAAATTTAAAAATATTTTATTTCATCTATAATTTATATAACATCTTATATAGCCTACGTGCTCTGAGTAGTAAAATTTTCACTTATTGTGAAGGTAATATTGCGAAGACCCTAAAGAAAAGAGAGAGAAAAAAGATATTTCCTAGATAGCTTTGTTGGAAAAGTAAAGAACCAAGTACGTTGATATCTACTTTATGTTACAATTTTTAGGGAAGGCTAGGATTTTTATATAATTTATTTTTACAGGTAATACTGTAGTTTCAGAAAAAAATAATATGAATTAAGAACAAACTATTATATATTTTTAAAATATAGTAATTATGTAAAAACTTTTTTTTTATATTACAAGAAAAAAAATTAATGTATTGTGAGCAAATCCCATGTGGCAACGGGCCAAAAGGGTGGGACCTCAATCATATCGCTAGTGCTTGTCAAGGTGCGATACATCAATAGATAAAGGAAAATATAAAAAAAAATAATATAATAATAAAACATGAAATGGTGATTCAATCCTTACACACGATATGAAAAACTCGTTTTTATCTAAAACAGTTTGTTATAAGATAACTTTTGATTTCCGAAACACGTATGTTCAAATTTTAACTTTCGAAAGGTTTCCTTATATAATACTAGAAAACTTGCAAAAATTATTAATAAATCATCTTAAATCATTTTCTCTACAATATAAGTATCTAAATGTATAGTATTGCCAAAAGTGTATTGTTTTTAATGCACACCATTTTTAATTACATGCATTATCTTAAATTATAATTTGTAAATTTTCTAATAGAGCCATTCCTTATTCATCCGATTATTTAAATATCGTAGCATCTTGTTTTTCCTATATTTTGTCATATTTAAATATCGTAGCATCGTGTTTTTCCTAAATTTTCTAAAATGCCCTACAAATGCAAATTTGAACGGATGGCATCATTACACAAAATTCTATTCCTTATATTTATTTTTATATTTTTAGTGGATAGCTTGCTATTGTGCTATATATAGGGCTCGTTCTGTTGCATCTTATAAGTACAGAAGTAATAATTAAAAGTATTTTAAGTGTGTTTGGTATAAAATAGAAAAAGTATATTTTTTTGCATTGGGAGTAGTGAAAACTAACTAATAGTAGTGTAAAATTGAATAAAAGTTTATTTCTATGAAAAAAGTAACAAAAATTGTACTTTTAAAAAATAAACAAATAAGCACTTTTAAGTAAACAGAAGTATACCTTTTGATGGTGCAAACAAACACCAATTTTTGCTTTTAAGCAAAATGCACCAAAAGTATATATTCCTGAAACCAAACAAACCTATAATCTCGGGGATCTAAGAAACAAAGAAAAACTAGGTAAAGTACCTGCCAGACGTCGACTGGTTTTAAAAGCCAAGATGTCCACCAATCCCATGGCTTAAGAGGGCCAAGTGTGTAGTGAATAACATGAAGCTCTTTTTCATCTACCATCCACTGCATTTTGATGCAGTTATTAGAAGATTTGCTTAAAAATCTGGTGCAGATCCAATTACACTGTGAGACAATCTGAGATTGTGCTTTCATGCTAATTGTAAGATTGTAATTCACCACCAAAAAATTTTAGTTGTTCGAAAGAGGGATAGTAATCTAAAGTAATATCTGGAACAAGAAGCCATAGAGTGAGAGTTTAAGTTGTTGTCGATGTTGGGAATTCTGGTCCCAGTGCATAATCTCTTTCTGCATTACATATATATATATATATATACATACATATATATTTACATACAATCTACTCTCTACTACGAAAGCACAAGGTATTTCATATATATTTTTTCCTATTTTACCCTCTTATTCTATTTTCTTATTTATCCTTCTTATTAAAATTAAAAAGAAAAAGGTCCAATCAAGCTTTATTTTTATCTCTAACATAAATTGATAATGGTGTTTTATAAATTTTTATTCCTATTATACCCTCTTATTTTTTATTCTAGTTCACAATTTTAATAAAATTAAAAAAATACTCAAAGTGTTGTGTCCTATTCATCTACTCTACTACAAAAGCACAATGTTACTTTACATTTTGTTTTGTTTTGTTTTAATCTCTTATTTATATTCCTATTTTAACAATAATTATAAAAAAAAAGTTCAAATTTGCCCAATTCATCTTCTATTTGCTATAAAAGTACAAGTGAGCTACATATTTTGTTCCTATTTTACCCTTTTAATTTTTTCCCTATGTTAACCTATTATTAGTATTAAAAAAAATGTCCATCCTTTCCCCATTCATTTATTCTCTATCACAAGAGTACAAGGGTATTAAATATTTTTTTTCCTTATTTTATCTTCTTATTTTGTATTCCGATCTTACTCTCGGATTCATTACACATTTTTGTTTATATTTACCCTCTTAATTTTTGTTCTTATTTATCCCCTTCATAATTTTAAAAAAAAAAAGCCTATATTTGTCCTTTTCACATTATACTCATTATCCTAACAATGAGAAAGTGAAAAAAACATGAGCATAACTATATAAATATATAGCTTCCATCAGCATATCTTCTCTGCTGGCATTGGGTTTCTTATCTTGTTCACCCATCAATCAAAGCACCACCAAGATCATTTCCAAAAGCATTAAGTCCCTCATCGTAACTTATTGATTCAATTACATAGTCTATTTCAGAGATAGTATTAATCATATTTATATTAAAAATAAATTAAACTTTATGTGTTCTTCCAAATTTGGACGTAATTAATTGTTGTTAAGCATAAAGTTGTAAGTATGTTTTCTATATAACTTCAATTACTCATTATAATTTATGACAAATAAAAAGAATCTGATAAACTTGTTATCTTCTGCTTACAATTAATGTTAAATATAAAAGTTGATTTTTATTTTTTATTTATACTTCATCTTTTAAATTTTTTATTAATTTTGTCCAATTAATAATTATGGAGCTATAAAATAGAAATTATATAGTTATTCTTAGGCAATAATAATGATCAACAAAGATCTCACTATTTTATTTAGGTTGTAAGTATTACATTGTAAGGATGTAGTATTCTTTGGATGAAATTAAGCAATTAACATGTGCAATTTACAAAATTAAAAGTGCAGTGATTCTTCACTACTGTATATATTCATTTTTGTTTTGTCGGTTAAATATATGAGGCCTCATCATACAAACTTATTTGATCATTCAATAACTTGTTATTAAAGTTCATGTTAGAAATTGCTAAACTAGATTATTTCAATATCAATATCAATAACAAGAAGAATCTAAGAAACTCGATAATCGCTTTATTTAGATAATTATTTTATGAGACATTACTTGAATTATTTATGTGTTTTGTAAATTTAGATATATACAGGCGATGTAATCAAAATTAATCGGAATTCCAATTTTAATTTTAATATTTATGTCAAAGCAACATAAGCTTCGTAATTGGGCTCATTTAAATGGAAAAAAATATTGTCATAAGGTTAAATTTTTTTTCTCTTTTCATACCTTTTAACAATAGTTTAGGAAATTGATTTAAAAATTATTATAGAAAATTGATTTCATTAAAAATTTTATATACATTTATTATTTGAAATTATTTGGATTGATTTGACTTTCAAAATAATTTTCTGAACTATTGTTCGACTTTTTATTTTTTTATGAAATAAGTTTTTAGATGTCAGTTTTGTTTAAACAGTATTTGTAAATTTGGTTTTCAATTTTAAAAAAAAAAAGCATTTTACAAAATATACATTAAAAATATTTTTTAAAATTTAATTGTAAATCATTAACAGTTCAAATTACAAAATATCAATTTAGCTCTAATCAATACCAAAACAATCCATAAGAAATGAGAACAAACATGAAAACAAATTTAACCAATTTGTTTTACTATTTATAAATTCGTTAAATTCATCCATTTTCTTATATTAAAGATGACTTTTCATATCCGATTATATTTTATTTTTGATTTTTTTAATTTTGAGAATTGACATATAAATACTAAAAATAAAATTATTATGAAATAGGATTGATTTTATTATTATTATTATTATTATTATTATTATTATTATTATTATCTAATTTTATGAGCAACTAACTAAGAAAGTAAATGACAAGTAAAAGTAGACTATTTTCTTACCTTTTATTCTCTCATAGTTTTTACATTTGTCTTTATATATTGTGAAATATTATACTTTTTGGTTCATCCAAAACAAAAATAAAAATTTCTATTGTAGATGTTCAAGTGAAAATATTAAGAAATTATTATGCTGGAAGTATTGTTGTTATAAGTTATAAACATATCAAAGATTCTTTCATTCTGCTTTATTATGGTTGTTTGTTGTAATTTGTGGTCAATATGTATATTAATATAGAAGACACAAGGTTAGATTTTCTTCAAAATAAAAAGTCAAACTTGAGAACTAAGCTATATCAAGCAATAGTTTATATATACTTGGTCGGGAGAACAGATTGTTGGAAATGCATGATAACACATCTCTTAGAAATAAAGCAAGAGCGACTTAAACAAACACCAATGATCTCACCACCTGTCACGCCTCGAATTTTCCCACAGAGAGATACCCGAGGACGTGAGTTGATTGTAATATGGTGATAAAAGAATATAAATAACAACTCGAAATAAATATGAAAATAGGTGCATGTGTCATTCATACTCCCACGATCCCCATATACTACAAAGTCTACTAATATATACAACCTCCAAAATACATAACTTCAGCACCTATGGTGGCAACTGCAGTCTACTTCCAAAATACATATACATAACGCAGCGGAAAATACAAAATGGTAGGAAAGCCAACGCCAACACTAAATAAAATAAAATTCAAGCTAAATACTTGACAAAAATAAATGTACATACAGACTTTGTTGATTTCCTTTGAATCCAAAATATACATGTACATGGTCTATAACAATGAAATACTACTATGCCACCTTCGAGCCAATGTCTATACATGCTCGTCTCTAGCCTTCGAACTTGTATATATATATATATAGGAAAAGGAGAAAGGAAAACTGGTTAGATGGCCAATAAACAATGATATATGAGACTATAGAGTCTCGATAAATGTACATGGTACAACGAATATAAAGTATGATATACTATGTAAATAATTAAATGAATCATACTATCCACGAAAACATGTAAGGTAAACATGTATAAGCTACGAATAATTATATAAAGTAAACATGAATAAACTACGAATGCTACAAATGTGATCATGTGTATGCTCATGTATAATGATGAGTTCATGATACCAATGACTTCGACGACTCCGATTACGATGACGACTACCACCATGATACGACTAAAAGTGGGATTAGTATCTCTATGAGTTCTCAAAAAATGCTAAGGT
>MKEJ01014786.1:0-15255 GCA_001753735.1 Embelia ribes
AAAATGATGAGACATACTATGATACATTTTCATACCACCTGAATGAACTGCCAAATGGGAATAATGAGACTCTCATAGAACCTCATCCCGAATTGAACTTGGAATAAAAAGACAACTTTGGAAATGCAATCTGCCAACGTTAGAAATCGTACCTTCTATGCCTCTACAACATGAGTGATCAAGGTTGATTGGACCTCAATCGTAAACAAAATAGCACTTCTATTCTCCACTTCGACCACTTCTAAGCCAAACTTATTCAATATACTTATCATCTCCTACTCATTCATAGCAAGAAAAGTAAGAGTACACCGAGTCTTACGACTCAATGAATCCTTTACCACATTAGCCTTCCTCGAATGATACTTTAGATCAAAGTCGTATTGATCTAAGTATTTCATCCATCTTCTCTAACGCATATTCAAATCGCATTGAGCAAAAGCATACTTCAAGGATTTATGGTCCGAGAAATCTTCGAATTTTTCTCCATAAAGATATTACCACCAACACTTTAATACGAACACTACCGCACCAAGTTCAAGATCATGAGTCAGATAATTTTTCTTATGAATTTTCAACTACATTGATGCATAAGCCACTATCTTCCCAATTTGCATCAACACGCACCCATACCTTCCTTTGATGCGTCGCAATATACCGTATATCCAAGACCATGCTCTAGAATAATCAATATTGGAGCTGAAGTCAACAAATCCTTCAATCTCAGAAAAGACTCTTCATGCTTCAAATCCCACTCGAACTTCACCCCTTTACGAGTCAATCGAGTAATTGGAGCCATCAATCATAAAAAGTCACACACAAATTGACGATAATACCCTGCAAGGCCCAAAAAACTTCGAATTTTTAATACTAACTTTGGTCTCTCACAATTAGTTACCGCCTCTACCTTCGAAGGATAAACCGATACCCCGCTCTTGGAAACAACATGATCGAGAAAACAAACTTATTTCAACCAAAATTCACACTTCAGAAACTTCGCATAGAGTCTATGCTTCCAAAAAGTAGAAAGGACCACATTCAAATGCTCTCGATATGCCTCTTCAATAGGTGAATAGACTAGGATATCATCAATAAATTCCACGACGAATTGATCAATATATGGATAAAAGATCCTATTCATCAAATTCGTAAAAGTTTCTAAAGCATTCATCAATCCAAACATCATAACTAAAAACTCGAAGTACTCATATTGAGTATGGAAAGCCATATTCAGTATATCTTCCTTCTGGACACGTAACTGATGATGACCAGAATAAAGCTCAATATTCGAAAAGAATTTAGAACCCGCAACTGATCGAACAAGTCATTGATTTTCGGCAACAGATACTTGTTCTTCATAGTCATTTGATTCAACTTCCGATAATCTATGCATATCCTCATTGTGCCTTCCTTTTGAGGCACGAACAACGCTGGAACACCCCATGAATAAGTGCTATCTTAAATAAAGCCTTTCAACTTAAGATTATCGGTTTGAATTCTCAACTCATCTAACTCTGTTGGAGCCTAGCGATACGACGCTATAGCTACCAGCTTTACGCCCGGAATCAAATCGATAGAGAACTCAATTTCCCTTTCGGGAGGAAAACCTTTCAAAATTTCAAGGAAAACATTTATAAGTTCCCGCACCATGGGAATTGACTCCAATCCCGAAACCGACACTTCAAATACAGAAAGGCTAGCTAGCATGCATGCTAGACTAGCTCGCGGCTTACGCGGATAAGGAAGAGAAACTTCACACTCCCCCTGATAACCTATTCTAACTCCCGTAGGTGTCATCATCGATACTCTACTCTTCTCGCAATCAGTAACATCATGAAAGTGTGATAACCAATCAATATCGATAACGATGTCAAACCCCAAAATCTCAAAAATTATGAAGTCATTCTCAAATATGTGATCTTCTATCACCAATTTGCACTTCCGATATACTTCACTAATACTAAAATATTCTCCCCCGGAGTATCTCCATATATAGGGGTATTCAATCTTTCTACTGATAACTCTAACATGCATGCAAAACATGTAGATATGAAAGAGCATGAGGCACCCATGTCAAACAACATGTGCGCCCAAGTGCAAGGAATGGAAGAATACCTCTCACCACAGAAGGCTCTGTAGCCTCTGGAAGCTGTAGTAAAGCTTAAGCCCGATCAGTCTGGCCCTATTAATATCCTCCATGATGACCATTACCACCTCCACGAGAAGATCCCTCTCCTTGACGAGAAGAAGTAGACAGAGGTACATACGGCCTTCTCGTCGCCACCTCAGGAGGAATAGAAGATGGAGCAGTCCCTCTGGAATCGTCGGTATCCTCGGGACAACGTGCCTGAATATGTTCCCTACCCTTGCACCTCCTACAAACTACTGGGGGACACCTAATCTGCATATGCCCCTCTAAACCACAAATACGACATACCGAAGGGCGAGAACAATCTCGAGCCAAGTGAGCCTACTAGCCACAAGTAAAACACCCCAACCCCTGAACCGATATGCTAGATGCAAAAAAAGTGTAGGCTGAGAATGCCCACCATGTGAAGGAGAAAAGTATGCCTCTTGGGGTCTCTTCCTACCACTTTCGCCTTCAACATGCAAACCCGAACTTCATCCAACACTTCCACTACCTCCGCCGCCACCGCGACTATCCATAAGCACACCCGAATCTTGAATGGAACAGGAACCTGATGATTGGCCTTAAGGCCTAGGAGGACGAGCATCAAGAACCTACTATTGCTGGAGTAAACTCTCCTCCACCTTCATAGCCCTGTTTACGCAATCTTCGTAAGTCTTATGGATTCCCAAAACAACTACCCTCTTAATAGCAGGATGGAGTCCTTCCTTGAACTTGCTTACATGTAGCTCATAGGTAGAGACAGGTTCCGGTTCATAATCAGAAAGACTAAATAACCTATGATATTGTGACATTGTCATATTTTTCTGGACTAGGCCTATGAACTCCTTCCGCTTTCTTTCCCACAAGGTAGCAGAGAAAAACTCCTTCAGAAATGCACTTCAGAACACTACTACGTGATATTCTCATGGTGATGTATCTCTTCATAATAGCTTTTTCACCATTTGTTTGCTTCCCCGCAGAAGAAGAATGGTGCCACTGCCACCCTCAAGTCGTCATCGACCATATAAAGTACATGGAAAATACACTCCACTCATGTGAGCTAATAATCCGCCATGATTGGTTCCACTTCCCCCGTAATAGTAGGTGGATTCATCCGCCTAAAGCTCATATGAAATCCGAGGCCCTTGTCTTGGCACTCGGTACACTCCCTATCCTCGTAGATTGCACCAAATTGGGCATCACTTCTTCCATGGCTCCCATTAAGCCCGTCGTGTCCACTTGGCTCCCCGATGCCCGCTTGAGCTTGCGACAGAACACGAGGTCGAGTATTGGGAATCTTTTCCTCATATTCCTCCATGTTTGCCTCACTACTCTCTTCCGAATTGGGAATATCTTCAGCTTCTTTAATTTCAACTTCTTGAGCCTGAGTATGCCTAGCTTCCACTCCCTCAATACCATGGCCCCCAATACAACCACTTTGAGCATTGACCCTGCGGCCTCTATTGTCACGATGTCCCCCACTTCTATCTCGTTCACGTCCACGTCTACGTCCACATCCATGCACCATAGCTTTGTTCATAACACCGATAATAACATAAGAAAAGACATTAGTTCACTTTATAAACAAATTCCTTATGCAACCCAACACCTTCGCAACGAAACTCAACACCAACACCAATGAAAATCAATGCAACTATCAAACATTACTCATGCGACATGACAATGCACTCCACTAATACTAACAATGTAACTACAAACAAACAAATTACATGCCTACATTCTCGGCCCTTCCTACCCTCAAACCACCAAGATTTATCCAATCCGGTTAAGCTCTGATACCTACCTGTTGTACCCCGAATCCCATAAAACCCGGGAACACGGTTGTTTTCTCTTGTCAAAGAAAGGGAAAAGAAAAATATATAGATTTTTAAAGAAAATAAAATATAAAGGAAAAGAACGTTACTTCGCCAAACTGTCCAATGCATTTTATAGCATAATAAATCCTAAAATGCACAAATAAAATATATGTATAACCTGCATATATTTCTATATCAATGCAAAAGCAAACACCATGTTTAGAGAAATAAAATAAGTTGCTTGCTTGATCAACACCATAATAATATATTACAACCTATCTCGCCTAGTATAGTACTAACCACTTAAAACAACAATAATAAGCAATACAAAATATAAGTCTACAATATTATTACGTTGTGCCCCGAAATAATACATCATGAATAATAAAGTAACAACACAAAATAGTTACAATGTCTATAGCTCCCAAAAAAATATACAGAAGTCATCCAAATGACCTCAATAACATCTGTCACCTGCCTCCGCACCTACAACATAATTAAGATACAAAATAGGATGTTATACGGTGCCAAGATGTGTAAAAAAGCAACATATAAGAGTGTATGCAATGCAATGTCTATGCAATGCAACTCTATACCGTCCGACACCAACACCAATTCAACACGACACATAAAAAGGTGGAAACTAGTATCTCAACATGTCTATAATCCGCCCTCCTTGTGGGAGGCGATCATAGTAACATTATATCCCTGATCATGCCGAGCCTTCTCTTTATTTTCAACACTAAAGGCGATACTTTTTCCCAAAAAAGAAATAGAAAACGACTCAATTTCCCAATGAATACCACTCAACACATTTTTCTTAACCAACACTTTAAAATCTTCTATTTTAAATCAACAATATGTTTTTGTCAACAACACTTGAGCTTTGTCGCCCCATAATATTTTCAACATTTTAACTTGTCAACATATTCAATGCTTTCAACATTTTTTATTTGAGAATCTCATTTTCAAATTTTTAACACTTTTAAATTCATTTCCAATTTCTCATTTAAATCAATTTTCATCAAATTATCATTTTTATCAAAAACAATATCTTTTCCATATCATGAAAAATGTAATGCCAACTCATGAATGAATGATACATAAATAAATGTAAATTTATTATCAACGCCTACACATGCTTGATTCAACACAATTAATTTCTATAAAAATAAATTTATATCTACAACTCATAATTTAAAATAAAGAAAAAATTACACATAAATTACACGTAAATATACACGCATAAACTCATGCTTATATTGTTATTTTGTAATTTACTCGTACTTGACAAGCCTAAGAAAAACTTCCGAACAATGCTCGACTTCAACTCGACAAACCAATTTCAAACCCTTCCGAATGAACCGAACTTTCAACTTTGAATCGACATCAATCTAGACATAAAAAAAAATGATGTTTGATTGTTTAATAAACTTATAATTGATTCCCGGAAGAATTGAATCAAATTGGAATCAAATAATAATTAAAAAAAAATTTGAACATTGCCTGGACCGGTCCCCGACCTTCTTGGACTGGTCCAAAAAAAGAAAAAAGAAATAGAGCAAAGCATAGAGGTTTGGACTGGTGCACACCACTTTCGGACCGGTTCGGACTTCTTCAAACCGATTTTTTTTTAAAACAATTTCGATTTGCAATCGTAAAAATCCAAAAAATTTATACTTCAATGTTAAAATGAATTAATAACATTTTTGTACTTGGAAAACAAAAAGCAAGGCTCAAGCTTCACACGAACTCAAACACCAATCGAACACCAAAACGATTTCACTTCGGCATTTGATTTAAATGAGCCCGGATCACCACGGACCTATATGCAAAAATGACGATGATGACGTAATGAACAATATTGACAACTTTATTTTGACGTACCTTAAAGGCACGGAAATTGATATAAAATGAACAACGAGACACGAAATGAGACTTACCACAAATTGAAGCTCTTGCAATAACGAACAAGAATATATATTTATTTTCAACAACCTACTAGTAGAACTCCATGAAACAAGGCTTTAAAGATTGAAATTTTTTATAAACACACACCCTACATACCTCTCTCACTCACTCACACACTCACACAACCAAAAATGGGGGAAAAAATGGACTTGGTGATTTAAGTCACACAAGTCACTGTACATATATGTACAGTATAATGGTACGAAATAACTATACGTATCATAATAAATAACAAAATTAAATAAATAATATTATTAAATCAAATCTAATAATATTATTTATTAACGCAAAAAATTCGTTCTGAATTCCTGGGACGTAATAATATTTAATATGGTATTTCAATATTGAGCCCGTATACCGACCAAATGGATGATCCAAACCTCCCATCAAAAAATATCGAAATATTAATATATACTACTTTTTAGCTATTATCATAGAAAAATAATAGAATTACTAGTGTCATGAAAATAAATAATATCATTATATTATAAAATAACTAGTTATGACACACACGCAATGCGTGCATAATTATATTAAATTGACCATATTATCTCGCTTAATTGAAAATTTTGTTCATACTCTGAACTTTCACTCATCCATTCTTGTGTTTCCTTTATCTATAGTATATGTTTAGATATAACGATCTTATACTGCGTGTGAACACTAATCAAATAACCTTTCAATAGATATATCTAAATATTTCCACATGCAAATACATAGTACATTTCAAAAATATATATATTTTAGATAAACGTGATTATATTTTGAACAAACTATAATTTAAATACAATACAATAGATAGTACATTCGAGAAAAAATATTAATTCGAGAATGTGTTCAATGTCATTAAAATACTAAAAAAATTATATTTTTAAATTACATAATAACCTTTCAATCGATATATCTAAATATTTCCAGAAAATTTTGGCTCCGGCACTCTATGTATCCAAAAAAAAACTACTTCTCGAAATTTCATGTAGAAGAAAAAATATTAATTCGAGAATGTGTTCAACGAATTAGATCAAAATCATTATTTATATAGAGAAAAATTCAATGCAAATATCATTAAAAAAATAAAAACCATTGCACAAAATATCATCTTTTTTAAATAGAGAAGTAAAGGGCACTATCACCAATAAAATCAACATATATATATGTTTGTATACATGTAATTAAAATTTTCCGCTGAAAATTCATCACTAAAAAATTGCAAAAAAAATCATCTTATAAAAAGGGTAAGAAGAAATTACCACAATTACGGAAGAAAGTAAGAGATAAACAAACGATAAAGTTGATAATCAAAGAGAAAAGATGGGAGAGAGGGAGAAAGAGAGGGTAGTTATGACATGAACGAATGGAGAGAGAGTAGTTATGGTAGGAAGTGGATGCACGTGTAAGTTTATCCTATTTTTCTACGGTGGTGGGTACTTTTTTTAATTATATTGCCAAACTTGCCCTTGATTGTTTCTACAACTTGTCTATTGAAAGGAGTAAATTGTGCAAAAATAAAGGGCAAAACAGGTATAAAAAAAGGCTTCACAAATAACTATCAAATAACTATTAATTATGTGTTTGCTTTTAAAAATAAAATAGATATACTAATGAAATTTCCGGTGGTAACCATGACGATAGTAGTAGTATTTATTTGAATACTATCGTTTGTAGCTAAAATAAAAATAACTATCGATTGTAATGACAACTACACTTATAGTAGATTGTACTACCAGTGGGGATAGTCAAATTTTGCTCAACCCTACTATAATATTTATTTATAATTTGTGATTTTTCTATGTATAAAATTAGATGATTATATTATCTAATTTACACTAGCAAAATTAGATAACTTTAATATCTATTTACAATTTATTTAACTTTATTTTTTCTAGTAAAAGAAAAGATAAGGATGGGCAATTGAAGGGGTAAACTACACGATGGTCTCCATAGTTTCAATGAAGATCTATTTTGGTCCCCCAAATTTCAATTGAAATCTTAACATTCTCCAGATTTAGAATAAGTGACCAAATTGATCCTCACTTTTAATAAAACAAGTATACTTATTATTCTTTTTCTAATATTAAAAATATTAAATGCTCAATTTAGAAGATAATAAGAACAAAATAATCTTAAAATCACCCAAGTTATTCTAAATAATTAGCATATGGATCAACTGATTAATTTTTTTTTATTATTATTTAAACTTTAGTAAGAACCCATTACACTTGCAGGAAAATCTGGGCTACTGGTGCTTTAATTGAAACTATGGGGACCAAGCAGATTTTTTAGTGAAACCGTGGGACAGTTATTGTCATTAATTTAAGATTAAATGACAAAATTGTCCTTCACCAGAAGGCACAACTGCCAAACGATAAATACGTGGGAAAGAATTAAAGAAATCCGAAACGCTGCGTGTATAAGTTTCCAAGGCAATCAAACCCTTCAAATCTCTCTCTCTCTCTCTCTTTCTCTCTCTGTAAACCCAATCGCTGCTTCCTAAACCCATATATTAGACTAGACTATCCAAATACCAATCGCTAGACACATTATCTGCACAAAAAATCTTCTAATCCCATTTTAAATTTATTTGGTTTTAGTACCCAAATTGAGTAAAACACATTTGGGATTACTCATACCGGAATCGAAGGTAATTATAATTCAAGTACTTTTGAAAATGTATATCTTGAAACCGTACAAAAACCAATTTTGTTAGCTCTTTGCATTGTTCTTGAATTTAATTAAATTCGTATAATTTTGATATATAATTGCTAGTAAATGAATCATTTTTCTTATTACAATCTGAATCCCTTCACCTTTTCTTTTTTATTTACCTAATCTTTACATATGTTTTAGGAAGCATAAGAAGTGAAGATGTTGGGTTTCATTACCAGAGGACTTGAGTATGTTATACAAATTTTTTCTTGTGATTAATTTTTTTTTTTTAATTTTCGAACATCAAAGCAAATTTCTATATGACATAAATAATTTTATAAATACTTTTGGTGTTAGGCTAGTCCTCGGGTACGCATACCCTGCATATGAGTGCTACAAAACTGTGGAGAAGAAAAGAGTTGAGGTTGAAGAACTTCACTTTTGGTGTCAATATTGGTAATCTATTTTGGCTTTTATTTTAATCCACATTGTAAGTTTATGAGTTTGGTAAAATCATTACCATTTAAATTCTGCATGTAGTTGCTTTATTTTCATTGGGTGACTTCGAAATTGCATTTTGCTAGTGTTTCCATTTTTGTTTATGTTGAATGTTCGATGTTGTCACATCTCTTTAAAATTTCTTTAATTTCTATTTTCCTCTTTCAAAAACCTAAATTAGGTCTATTTAATAAAATCTTTTGCAGGATTATTGTGGCAATCTTGACTGTTTTTGAGAGGATTGGAGACGTATTCCTTTCTTGGTATGGTGTTTTGAATCCAAAATTTCCATCATATTGAATATTCAACTTACTATACCATCTCATTCATATGATCTTTTAATTATTTTGAAGGTTGCCATTCTATGGGGAAACGAAGCTTGCGCTCTTCATCTACTTGTGGTATCCTAAGACCAAGGTAATTCGATCAACATCGAACTTATTGCTATTAAAAATAAATCTCATCTTTTCGTTTCATTTTTGGGCTAGTAGTTAATGAATTTTGTTGTGCACTATATATAGGGAACTGTATATGTATATGAGACCTTCTTCAAGCCATACGTGGCGAAGCATGAACCAGAAATTGATCGTAACATATGGGAAATAAAGGCTGGGGCATGGGAGTTGACCCTAAACTATTGGCAACATTGCTCTAAAATGGGGCAATCAATATTTTTCGAAATTCTTAAGTTTTTAGCTGTCCAATCTGAAAATGTTTCAAAAAACAAGAAATGATGTAAAGGCCCCCTGATTAGATTTCTTTTAACCTTTGTTTTTCCTTTTTTATTTCTCCTTTAGAGTATATTTTAGCTTGCCATTATTGTATAAGTATGCAATATGTCATTTACCTCGTTATAGTGAGGCATTGCATACATAGATTTACATAAACCTGCAATGTAAATGACAAAATTTTGGTATTTGAAATGTCCTCATTACATTGTTTTGTTACTTCTACAATCTATTTGTAGTTTAAAGAGCAAATTTATAATTGGTAGTAGATTAATTTAATTTAAAGGGCAGTTTTGTGAATGATAAAGCTTTGAGCTTTATGTGAACATGGTCAAACCCGTTTGAAAATCACCAGTCGATACTCAGTTCAATAGGCGTCCTGTTTTATTTTGCCATATTCAGCGAATAGATTGAGTAGAAATATCTGACTCTACAAGCCAAGTTCCCTTTTTCGGGTACTGTTTTTGTATCGCATAAAATCTCTAATATAAGACGAAGGATTAGATGTAAGGTGAGTATGCATTACACTTTCCGTTTCTATATGTGAAAAAAGAAACAAAACTGGAGAAAGCATGACATTCGATTGTTGAGCCAGTAGGACTACAATACGAGGCTCTGACTGATAACCTTGGTCCGTGTTGAATGTCTGCCTTAGTTTTAGTCTTGCATCGGCCAAGTTAAGAGTTACGAGCCATATGCACCATATAAACCGTCCCTTATTTACCATTGCTGGGTGGATCTTTCTTATGGCATTGGTGGTAATTGTTTGAGCATTTCTCTTTTCATTACTAGTTGATATAAAAACATCTCCCAAATTATATGATTGCAAATAGCATTTCCATTGGAGTTAGCAGACTAAGGTTTTCGATCAAACTTCAAAGGCGTTTATTGATTGAAAGACAAAATCGTAGGTAGCACTAACAAGCCTATTTTACATGAAAGAAATAAGGTAAAAGGACTTGAAAAAGCTAAAGGAAACAAAATATAATCCTGAAGGGAGATGAAAGTTGAAGAACGTGAAAAAACATGAAATAGAACAATCTTTCGCCTCACCCAACTAGTGCCTGTTGATAGGCAGGTGTAATGCAAATCAATTTTGTTCGATGCACTCGCTTATCATCCTTCGAACAACATTATCCAATAATACTCGTAAGTGTCTCACCGGACTGACTTACCCTCCGTACGTGTTCACATGAGCTCCTTAATATTATTATGGTGAGTATTTGTTCGCCTTGACCAACGCTGGCTCTAACAAGTAATAACACACCAAAGGCGGAGCCACGCGCAGGCATTGCCCCCCACAAGGAAAAAATTAAAAATTCTATAAGTTTTAAAGTGTTATATATTATTCGTTTGTTGATATCAATACCAAATATCGGGATGTCGTGATCGCCTACACATTGCGGTTAGGGGCGGACGCAGAATTTTGAATAGGGGGGCAAAATTTTATATCCAGACGTAAAAATTTGAAAAAAAAAATGGTATAACAAGTATTGCACATGTCACCAAAATTTAATTATGTTTTGACATCGCTTATAAAAGATTGAATGTATGGGTGGCTTGAAATTATATTTGAGGATAGGCATTTACTTTTTTTGTTATACAAAATGGAGATTGACATTGATTTTATTTTTATTAATATTAAAAAATCATTGAAAATAAACTTTGGCAAAAATACACTATCAATAATTGTCAAGTTTTGGAAATAAAAATGTAGATGAGTCAAAAACTGTACATTCTATTATTTTGATATATAAATAGCTAAAAAAATTATAATATGAAAGTTAAAAACAAAATAATATAACCTAAAACTTATTTTTATTAAATTTGAATTTGTGAGTTATTGTACGCCCAGATGCTTCAATAAACAAGCTTAATGCATCTAAAATTATTTACATTAATAAATAAAAAATAGTATATTTATGATTTGAAAGTAATTATATAAAACATAAAACTATAAAGACTACCTAGCTAGAGCCTTGCAAGACTCCAAACATGAGACATTTCATTTCTCCAAGTTTCAATTAACTACTACACTGCATACATATTTATAACTACTTACCAGACATGAACCCATGACATATAAATTAAAATTTATGGAGTGTACCGAACTAATATTAAAAGGCAATTATATTGTAAATTAATATTAAAATTATAAATAAAAAATTTTACACTATAACTTTTGAAAATTAAGGGAGGCAGCTCTTACTGCATATGCCCATAGTTGCCATAAGAAACAGAGGTTTCTGGTTCAAGACTTGGTTGTTATTTTTCCCTTTAATTATTTTGAATTAAATTCATGAGGCTTTATGGGGGTATTTTTTATTGAACTCATTATTGACACTTATATTTCAATGGTTCTACATGAATAAGCCCAATAGTATCATGTATTATTTCTAATAATTTTTATTTCAATTTTTCATAAAATAATTAATATGTGCCAAAATTAATTGATTAGAAAAGTAATGAAGTTACACGCTTTGCATCTAATTTATCTTTATGATATTTTCTAATTTTAAAAGATTTACTATGACACTGAAAATTTATTTTAATTACATTGAGACTAATAATTTTTTTTTATTAAAATTTCTAATTTTATCATAAAATTTCAAACTAATAAATGCATCTAATATTTAAAATTTAAAAGATAAAGAGTTTAACATCAAGAGGAGTCCCAAAACTAAAAAAAAAATTATCGATTTGAAAACTAACTTTAAATAGTTTGGTAAGTATTTTTTCTATGAAGCGAGTGTGTCTCCCTTACTAACAATCCTAGTTTTGTCACTAGAACACCCTTAGGCTTAAGTGCAGAAAATTCAAAAATTTATGCTTTATAAAATTGCTATTATATGATTAAACGGGGAAAAAAAGGATTTTGCACTCAAAAAGTATGAAGCATTAAAGCACTTGAGGAATGGGAAAAAAACGACTAAATTCAATAGCCACAACAAAATTGTAACATTGCACTCTCACTGTTCACAATAAATAAACACATTTTCCTTTTTTGTATGTATATATATAAACGTTGGCACTTTCTATTTTAATATATTCAATTAGTACTTTCTCCGTCCAAAATTAATTGGATGGTTTGACTTGATATGCAGTTTTATACAATTTCAAATTTAAAATTTGAATTGGTGTTAAATGACCTTAATTGCCCCTATTGATGGTTGATTTGATATTAACCTCATAATAATTGAAAGGATAATATAGGTAATTCAGTTTATATTGTGATGATTGGTATGATCTGAAATAAAAGTGTTCAATTATTTTGGGACATCCCAATTTAAAAATATGGCCAATCATTTGTGGACGGAAGAAGTATGTTTTATCTACCACAATCTTCGGCATGTTAGAATTCAAAAGCAACCACATCATCGTGCAACAACCAAAGTCGGACTTAGTCCAAGCCCGACATCCAAACAGAGCCCAAAGCCCCAAAGAACCCGGTCTTGATTTTCTACTAGTAGCTCCAGGTCGAGTTTGACCCGTTACCCAAAACGATCGTAGTTTACTCCAAAATTTGAATCCTTAATCACATTGAGATAATATTCATAATGAAAACAATGTGTTTTGGGGAAAGCTTATAACTTTGTGTTCCACTTTTCATCTACATGTGAAAACAATAAAATGAAAACACAAAAATATAGAATTTACGTCCAATTTTGCATGCCTCACAAATTTCCAAACCTTTCAATTTGTTTTCTGTTTCCAAAACTGCGCTATATAGACACATTTTATCAAATCAAATCATCAAAATAATAAAAAAACCAACTTGATTCCGTTCTTTGATGTTCACTTTTCTTCTACATACAACGAATTATAAAAAGCACAAATTTTGAAATAAGTTCATTGAAACTCTGTACAAAGCTCTCGCTAATTTCCAAACCATTCCATGAGTTTTCTGTTTCCAAAATCCCGAGCTACAGGAAACAGAGACGGAAGGCATCCACAACGGCCGAAGCAGCTGTGCGGAGGAGAGAGAAGACAGGGCTCGTGAGGATCCCGGCGGCGACACGGCGGTAGATGTTGTTGGTGGCGGATTCCGGAGAGGTGGACATGGGCTGGAGGTAGGCCCAGGCGGCCTGCTTCACGAGGTGGTTGCGGATGGATATCTTGCTGGCGGCCGGGGGGGAGTTCACCCCGCCAAAGCCGGAGATGATTTCCTTGAGGGAGATGTAGGAGAGGTTGGAGGAGGAGGAGGAGGATGAAGAGGAAGAGGAGATGGTGGAGGATGATGATGTGGCGGCGGCGAAGCTGGCGGAGCGTTTGTGGGGTTTTCTCGTGAGGGTGACGAGGCGGGGGACCACCTCTGACGTGGCGATTGTGTTTATGCGTCGGAGGGGCATTTTGGTAAATTGGCTCAGGTTCACCGGCGGCAGCGGAGATCTGTTATTTCCCCCTTTCTTTCTCTCAGTTGAGTGAAAAATGGAGAAGGTTTATATAGGGGACGTCTGTGTAATTTTGTGAGGAAAAATATTAAATGGAATTTAATTAGAAAGGTAATGTAGAATTTATTTTGTAATGATAATATTAAATTTTCGTAGTCTGTCATAGCATAAATTTGTTTGGCACATTGGCTGAACTTAGATAGCGGATTGCATTTTGGCATTTTAAAATTTCATTAATTATGAATTAATTCGTAATGAATACGAATTTAATTTGCAATGGTACAATTTTGGCGTGAGGATGGTGTATTAAAATTGTACTGTTATTTTGATTACATTGATAAAATACTAGCTTTGCATAACATTATTTATTTTTAGATTATTATATTTAACAGTCAATTATATTGTTTTATACTTTTTTATCATTATCTACAGTATTATATTTGTTCTTGATTAATTTACTATATAATGCCAATGTAATTTTTCTATTACACTATTTCCACAATAATTTGAAAATATTACTAATGTATTTTACTCAAATATCATGAATTTTAATACATAACATTTGCATAACAAATCCTATATTAATATATTATTATAAAATTTTCATAATATATAAATTTTTACCCGTAAATTGATATTTACGTAATAATGATATACTATTTCAATATAAATAATTTTATTTTTTTTTATGTAATCTTCATCCTTTTATTCCAATTGAAAGTCAATTATAGTATATGTTTTAATTATTTTAGAAAATATTATGTTTAGTGAAATTTATTATGATAATATTTTCAAATAAATTAATATAATTTTAATAAATATTATTTTCAAGAAGTTTAGTTTGGTGGAATTGCATTAAGATAGGTTTTATTATTAAAAGCTCCTAAATTTATAGAACACGTGTTAATTAGTTATGCAAACATTTGTTACAAATTGAAAAAAAATAATTGAAGGAACAATTTTTACATAATTTTCCAACATAAATATTTTTTTTATTTTTTAATACATTAATTTTTACTTGTGAAATGATGTTGACATATATAATTATCCAAAATAAGTACATTTAATTATTTCAA
>MKEJ01014788.1:0-10704 GCA_001753735.1 Embelia ribes
GGATATCCCAGTACTGGTTTCCTGCCTTTCATGGTGGGGTTGAATTACCCCAATTGCTCCCAATAGTTTTAGAAATTCGATATTTTGTCCTGATGTAAAACCTGAACCTGATGTCTCGACTTGAAACCTGATACTCGAAATGCAATGTTTCATGTCATGAATGTACGATAATATGTATATGATGACATAAGCATGTGAACACATAATTAAAAGCCATAAAGTTTAGAGTAAGGAACGTTGACTACCATACCTAATTCGACCTCCCGAATGCAAAGAAAATGACTCGATCCGAAAGCCCCAAAAATTTAGCCAACACACCCCCAAGTTTGATATACAAGACGCGTGATCTAGGCATCAAACCTATAGAAGAAAAAGTGTAGAATATACCAATAAGCATGATTACAAAGTTTATTTTCACGTACAGGTAAGGCATCGCGAGAACGTATAGACTCCGAATCTATAAACTGTGATCAATCCCGAAATTGAAGAAATCAAGTAAAATAAGTTGGGGTTTCTAAGCTAAGTCTTTCTTTCTTGCTTTGTTTGTTTGTATGTGGGTTTGTATATGAAAAAAAAAGAGTTTTAACACTCTTTAAAAACTTAGTCACTCTGTACCGTGTAAGAAGTATATATATATATATATATATATAAACAAATGGGTAAAATTTCTTTTTAGCCATGACTTAACTTGCCAACTTTGTTGCAAATGTTGACTAATTCTAATTCAATATTATATATGTAATTTTCACCAAATATAATATACATTTATTTTGCCATATAATATGACACATATAAACATAAAATGTGAGAAGTTAAGTAAAATAAGGCTTGATACACTGTGAACGGCCTACCGTATCCAACATGAATCCCGAATAAACAAACTACAATACAAACGAAACGCATATGATAGATATGCATATTTCATGCTATAAATTAACAAGCATGTAAATCTCGAAATGAAACTATTTCACGAATCAATACGAACGTAAGCTTATATGTATGCCCAACACAAATGTAAATTGTGTATATATAAAAAAATGGTATTACAAACTTAAAATAAAATGTGCATAAAAGCATACATAAAGCTCATATGATCTCAAATAAAAATCTCGATATAAAATATGTTTGAAAGCATTCATAGCCCAAAATCCGAAACTCAATATGCCATGCATGGCTCTAAAAAACCGAATGTAAAATGCTCGAAATGTCCCAATAAAAAAAACAATAATGCTTGACCCGACTATAATATAATTACAATGAAGACTAATATCACCATAGTCATATTAGAACCAATAAAATAAATTTAAAAATTCCATGACGGCACAATTCTGTCAGTTTGACCGCTATTGATGAGCCGCTTCGTGATTCCGATTTTATTGATTATTTACTTCTGGATCTTGACTCTAGTTATGACTCTATTATTTCTTCGATTTATATACATGTCGACCCTCTTTGTCGAGAGGCTATTCTTCATCATTTACTTAATTAGGAATTGAGGATGGAATGCAATAACAGGCCTACTGATATTGGCTTGCCCACTCCACCCACAACCCATACCACCTCGCAGGGCTTCTAGGGTCCCCTACCTCCATCGGGCTCCTCATCTGCTCAGGCCCCAACTAACTTGTGGCCTTCCTCCACCCGTGGGCAGCCTTGCGGTCGTGGGCGTAGGCGTGGGCGGGGTAGTGGTCATGGTCTCGGTGGCTCTCGCTCACCCTTTTGCCAACTCTATCGTGAGCATGGTCATACCAGATTGCAGTTCCCTCACCACTTTGATCATTTGTTTCAGAAGGAGACTCGTAAATTTTCAGCATACAATGCAATGATTTACCTACCACTATCGTCGATCACGTATCCTCTGCAGTATCTACCATAGGTTGATGTTTGGTATCATGATTCTGGGGCTACTCACCACATTACTCCGAACTTACGGAATTTGAATCTCTGTTGAGCCTTATTCCGGTAATGGCCAAATTCATGTTGGGAAAGGTACAGGTTTGAAAATTACAAATATTAGGCATGCTTACCTTCGTCACATTCTAATTTTCAGTTATTAAATATATTGTATGTCCCAAAAATTGATAAGAATTTAATTTCCATTAGTCATTCTACTGTTGGTAATAATATTTTTATTGAGTTTCACTTTTCATTTTATTTTTTGTGAAGGATGAAACTATGGGAAAAGTTTTGTACTACGGTAGATGTAAGGCAGGCCTATACCCTTTTTGCCCTACTCAACACAATACCCTTCCACAGCCTATGTTAGTGTTCATATCCCTTTGGATGTTGGCATGCTTGTATTGGGATCCCATCCTCGCATCTAGTTCAATAGTTAGTTAGTCAGTTTAAATTTTCTAGCTTTAATAAAAGCATGTCTCACGTTTGTGACGCTTGTCAACGTGCTAAAAGTTGTCAATTTCCTTTTAAATTAACTGAGTCAGTTGCTTTTTTTCCATTGAATTCATTATTGACAACCTTCTTTATCCTTCTTTATTCTTTACCAATTAATGGTTGTCGTTATTTTTTAACAATTGTTGATCATTATTCTTGTTATACTTGGGTGTTTCCTCTTGTTCTAAAATCTTATGTCTATAATTACTTTCTTTCTTTTCAAAAACAAGTCGAACGCCAATTTGAATGTAAAATTAAATCAATACAAACTGATTGGGGTGGTGAATTTCGCCCACTAAGTAATTATTTTCAATCTCAAGGTATTATTCACCGCTTACCTTATCCGTATGTTCATCAACAAAATGGTGTGGTTGAACGTAAACACCGTCACATTGTAGAAACTGAGCTTGCACTTCTTGTTGAATCTTCAATGCCTCTCCAATTTTGGGAGGATGCTTTTACTAGTGCATGTTTTCTTCTTAATCGTTTACCCACCCCAATTCTTGGCAATAATTTTCCTTTTCAAAAAATTTTGTGTACTTGGATGTGCTTGTTGGCCTTATTTACATCCTTATAATCGTCACAAATTTGATTTTTATTTTGAGTTGTGTGTTTTTATTGGGTATATTCCCTCTCAAAAAAGGTATAAATGTTTTGATCCCTCGTCTAATAAAATTTATATTTCTCGACATATAGGATTAGATAAAATCATGTTTTCTTATCAAAATTCCTCCTTTACCAGCTGCCAATCCACCGCCTTAACCAACTTCCCTACCCAATTTCATTGCTTTATCGAATCGATTTTTTCCCTTAATAGATAACAACCCAACACCCGATGAACTACTCCCGAGTAGTACACTTGACCCTAACCGCCCTAAACCTCCACCACCCTAGCCCTTCGCCCACCACCCAAGTACATCACCTACCACTCCTTTTTATGGCCGCCCTGTTCGCGACATGGATAGTTGTGACCCCTCCCAAACAAGTCACTACCATCCCTTACTTGAGCCTGGTAGGCTTTCTCGATCCCCTAAATCCTTGTCTGGCTTGCCCTTGCTCCTACCCATGGACCCCCCAGCCAGTTCGTCTCATCATGCTATAAAAACTGGACTACGGAACAATATTATTAAGCAAAAAACATTCACTAATAGAACGGTCCACCATCCTCCTTGGTTGTTGCTTGTTGTTTCCACTGACAGTCCTCTTGAGCCTACCTATTACATATAGGCGTCACATGTTCCTGAGTGGTGCTAGGCTATAAATAAGGAATTTAATGCACTAATGTACAATGGGACATAGAATCTTGTGCCTGTTCCTCCGGATCATACTATTGTTGGGTGCAAATGGGTATTTCAAACAAAATGCAAGATAGATAGTTTTATTGATAGGTATAAGGCCAAACTTGTGGTTAAAAGGTTTCATCAAAAGGCCGATATTGATTATGATAAAATCTTTAGCCTTGTTATCAAAGACACTACCATATGTTTGGTTTTATCTTTGATTTTTTCTTATGGCTGGCCTATTTAGCAAGTTGATTGTCACGCCTCGAATCCCGCAAACTTGGGGACGTGAGCCTATTCCTTTTTAAAGAAATAAATAAAATGGGAATAAGTTTCTATTTCGCTTCCTTCTACTTCACATTATACGATATACATTCATCATTCAATCAGAGTGCACTAAAAAATATAATTAGTCTGCATATGACTTTTATATCAATTTATAAGTATACGCCAGGTTTACAACATCATAAGCGAAATGCTTCAAATAAATAATAAGAACAACCCCCAAGCCTGCATAAAGTATATTATCCTTTATTCTAACCCGAACAACCTTAATGGCTACAACAAGGGGTAGTACAAAATGATATCATACATTTACATCTTCAACTTCAAATAAAAATACAACTTCAAGTTATACAACTTCATAAATTTCAACAACATTATTACTAGGCCAAATAAATACAACATGAACGTGACCACTACCAAAATAAGATACAACATATGTACATCCATTATAGGGCATCTTAATGATGCCTCTGGCTATCTTCCACACCTACAATATCATTATTGTACAATAGAGGAAAAAGAGAAAAAAAAATGCACGAGTTAGTTTACGTAATAATATGATACATGTGATGCTACGCGGTGCTAAATTTGTAAATATGCCACATGTATGTATGAATGCAATGCAATTTCAATGCATTGCTTATGACTTCAACTTCAACCTCTGCTTCTAGACTTCACTTCAAAATAAAATTATTTCGAACTAGTGTCTACACTTTATTTCTTCAATAATAGGTTCCTTCGTGAATCATCCGCAAACCACCTCTTTCGTGGGATGTTTACGGGAACATGGCCATGAGGTTCCTTCATGAACCCTCCGCAAATTATTCCATTCGTAGAATGTTTACAAGAAATAGTTGCCGACTTTCACGGCAAGGTGTCGAGCCCTCCCCTGACTTTCTTCAATTACTTCGTAAATTCATTTGACACTTGTCCCGAAAAGAAATGGAAAATGACTCAAATTCCATAACTGCAATATGACTTCAAATTTTAACTTTGCTTCGTAAACTTGTTTAAAACTTCATAAAACTTAGTATACTTCATAACTTTGGAAACTCCATTTAAACTTCATATTCTTCGTTACTTCGTAAAATTAGTGAAGCTTCCTCTCCACTAATTAAAATTGAGGCTCACTCCTTCGTAAATACTTCATTTTTCTTTATTTTTGCTTATTTGAAGATTTTATTTATCAAACTTCGGATATTTCAAATAATCAAATTCAACTTCATGCATGACAAAATGTCGGATGCTTCGAATCATGCATATGCCACTTTGATGAATAAAATGCCAACTCATATAACAAATAATTCATGTAACTTCAAACTTCACTTGATGCTTCATATAATAAACTTCAAGCAACAAATCGCACATTTCGAATTTTACTTCGTAATTTATACATTTACTTCAAGTCGCTAATTCGTTCGTCTCTATTTATTTCATACCATACTTTATATACTATATATTATACTTCATATACTACATATTATACCTCATATACTTCATACAACTACCATTCATCTTCAAGTAACTTCATACAATTATAATTCAATATCATACAACTTCGATTAACTTCGTACACATCAAATAACTTCATACGACTTCAAATATCTTCACACGACTTCAAATAACTAACTTTATAAATTTATACGTAAGGTACACACACAGACTCACACATATATTATTATTCGGTGGACTACTCGTACATACGACGGTTTCAAATTCTTCTAAGAGCTTATCTTCAAAAAGTCCCAATTTGCCCTTCTTTTTCCTCCTTCGGTTTGATCTATCAAACGTGTACGAATTACCTCGAATCTATACATAAATATGATCTACTTATCATAAAGATGAAGATAACCAACTTTAATTTTACGTGCCATCAAGGTACAAAAACCTATGTATATTGAACGAATAAGAGAGAGTTCGTGGCTTATCTAAAAATGAGTTTTATATTATAGTGATCACGAATCTACCCTTGGATTTGAGATTAGGCTTCGGGAATTAGATCAGTGAGCCCCTTTATATCTAGGGTTCTTAGCTTCACCTCTCTCTCTATCTTCTATTTTATTGCCTAGAAACTTATTTAAAATGCTTCAAGTCTGTCCTGACGATGCCGTTCGAATGGCATAATCCTACCGTTCGAACACCTCTGCCGTTTGAATGGCTTTAGGCACCGTTTGAATGTTGTCTCAGGACTGATAAAGCCCAGTCCAAAAACTAATAAATTACTCTATTCGACTCCAAACTCCACCCTTTGACTTCAAACTTCATTCCACTCATACTAAGCACTTAAAATACATATCTTGGGGTCATAATAAAATACTTTCACATTCGTATAAATTCTCATAAGGTTTTGGCACCTAATTTTACTTCAACAACCATACTAAACTTCAACTTCGCAATACGTTCTAAACTAAGTAATATTTCTTCGTACTTCGATACTTCTAAAATCGCATAATAACCTCATATACTTCCTTCGAAAATTCTTCTGAGCCTCGTAACTATTTCGTACACTATATACTTTGTTCTTCAACACTTAATGTACTTTATACTTCATTAATTCAATAATAATATTATATACTTCTATAATATTATTATATATGCGAAAAATTTATCCCTAATTTCCAGGACGTTATACAATTTATCACTAATTTGCGAGGTTAAGGTCTCTACGTGTTTATTGATAGGACTATTACTTGCCCGCCCCGATTTCTACCCCACGCATTTGTTGTTGTCGGATCCAGCACCACTTACTTAGCGTGGTTCCAATAGGATCAACTGATCCTCGATGCCATCATATCCTCATTTTCTGAGGATCTATTGCCGCATCTTGTCGAGGCTAATGCCTCTCGCGAGGTTGGGAAATTATGTCCTTCACCTTGCATCCTAGTCATGTGCTCGTATTGCCATGCTGAAAGATAATCTCTTCACCATCAAGTAAAATAACATGAGCATAATTGCTTCCTGCATACACTACTACTAATTGACCAGCTTAGTATCCCCACCTAGTTGACATCTATATCAAGTTTCTGGGGCGACGTACCACATCTCCACTAATTTGTAGAATTTGACGTCTATTACAAGTCCAAAATTTGTTATTCATCCCAAGATTCTAGTTTCTAAGTGGTATTTCAGCCTAAGAGGCTAAAGGGAATTTTCTACAATTTTTCCTATTTTATTAATATTTTATCTTCGATAAAATATTAATGAAAGACATAAAAACATTCTAAAAAAATATTATTCTAGAGTAAAATGACTTATATATTTCAAAAAATAATTTTGGATAAAATAATATAATTTTCTTGAATTTTTAATGAGTATTTGCCTATTTATTAATATTTTATCACATCAAAATATTAATTAAAATATCTAAAGAATTATTTTTCAAAACAATTCAAAAGAAAAAAAAAGTTTTATGGTTAAAATATTTTCGTCTAAGTAAGATAATTTTCTTACCTTGAAAATGAATTTATCCTAATTTATTAACATTTGTATGAAAAAAATATTAATAAATGGTAATTTAAAATCTGATATTAATTCAAAAAAAAATATTTTTCTTAGTAAACAGATTTTATTATTTTCTTAGTAAAAAAATATTTCATTTTTTTTTCAATTTAAATTATTTTAAAAGGGATTTATTGAAATAAAACTATTTATAAAAACAAATATGTAAAAATAATATATGTCAAAGGTGGCTACCTTAGTTCAACCTCAGATCTCCGGATTCATAAGCCTAGGCCCAATCCACTAGAACACAACATAACTTGTATTTATCCATCAGCTAGGCCCAATCTACTAGAACACAACATAACTTCTGTTTATCTATCAATCACACACACACACATTTATATATATAATAATTTGGAGGAATCGATCTCGGGCCTAATGTTTATAGCCCGGGGCATTACACACACACATTTATATATCTAATTTTTTTTGTTTTTATATATCAAATATAACACCCACACATATATATATATATTAAAAAAATTATCACTGTCATTATGAAATGAAGCTGTGTCGACTTTTACATCTCAAAAAAGCCGATTTCTAACTTAAGAATTTCACTTTGTTCATTCTATGTTATTTGTCATTTAGTTACCCAGCGGCATGAATGTAAAACCGCTTAATTTAATAACTACCTACTCTCCCCATTCCCTATTCTGCCCTTTCTCATGGCCATTATCTTCTCCAGTCACTCAAGTCCCGGTTCCCTCTCTCTATAATTGTTTTTTATGAGATACAAACCCAAAACTCATATAAACATATATCAAAAGATTATGAGATCATTTCACAACAAATTATGCAGTCATTTGTCAAAAAAATATATAGCTATGTATTACGATTAGAGTCAAAGTAACACAATACTCAAGTTTTATATTAATAAGAGAAAACGAGATTGGAAGGTGTGGTTTTAGAGCATAGACAAACAATCCTTTAAAGAAAGCTATTCTAACCTATGTCCAATAATTGTTTAGCCACTTGAAGTTATCGACAAAAGCCATATACATTTCAACCACATTAACAAAGTGCTACGGCGGTAAAGAGTACAACCATTACCGAAAGATCATACATGACCCATTCGCCAACGTGATAACGACAGAAATCATCATGCATTTTATGATTTCTATGCTTTTCCAGGACAAATATACATCTCTTTGAAAGCTAAAACATGATTTATATTCTCACACTTAGACAAAGCTTAAGTTTACCATGTTTTTTTTAATTTTATTTGCCAAGCTCCCTTAGTTGTTGAACAAATACATCCATATCTCTAGAAGAGCTACCTCCTTCTAATGCCCTATGTGCTGCTATTTTCATCTCTTTGACCTTTTTTCGTGCTTCCACGAACGAATTGTCAACTGATTTAGTCAATAATCGAATCAACTCCGTCAATTCAGGAACAACCCGATTTGCATCATCACAGAAGCTAATTGCCACGCCAAGATCTACCAATAGCTTAGCGTTGTTAAACTGGTCGGCTGCTAGTGGCCAAGTGAGCAGCAAGACACCAGCGCTAAGTCCTTCCAACACCGAGTTCCACCCGCAGTGAGTCACAAACGCTCCTACTGCCCGATGCCTCAGTATCGCTACTTGCGGAGCCCACCCTTTTATCAAAGTTCCTCGCCCCTTGACACGGTCTTCAAAACTATTTGTTGACAAGAACTGTAAGTCGTCATTTTTAAGGACCCAAATAAAATGAACCCCGCTGGATTCAAGCGCTGATGCTAAAATGCCAACTTGTTTGTCATCGAGGGTCCAATAACTCCCAAAACATATGTACACCACTTGATCATCCTTCTTAGAGTCAAGCCAGTCCATCAATTCACAGACCTGGACTGCACTTGACCCTCCACGGTTGGGTGCACCCATGTTACCATCACCAGATGGCAACATGGGACCAACAGCCCAAACCCGATCATGGCCCATCTGTTTTTTCAAATGATCCAAGTAAACTCCCTCGAACTCGGAGAACGTGTTAAACATATTACCCCAACTCTCAATATTGGCCAACATGTTTTCCCTAAAAAATTCCCACATCGGTTCCCCTTCCTGATAGGTCCGGTACAAGATACTCATCTGCCACCAAGGGTATTTTGGGCAACCAGGAACTTTAGTCAAGGACAACATCGATCTTTCATCCTCGGGATCATCTGGCCTGGGTCGTTCGAGCCATACGAAATTAACAGTCGATGCCGTAAAGGCTCCACTTGACCAGAAGGCGACACGAGGCACACCAAGATCGGTGGCGAGGTTGTGGGTCCAACCAAGGAAAAGGTCGGAAACAATCGCCACGGGAGGGGAAGGGTGGGATTTGAACCACTGCGCGATTGGATTATAGAGTTCCTTCAGGGCCCACACCATAGTGACAACCCGAAACACTCCGGGGATCGGACGGGCATCCGGAGGAGAGAGGACGAGGGATTGGAGGGAGGACGGAGGGTGAGTTGAAAGGAGGGGCTCAAGGAGTGGGACCGTTGCGGGGGTGACCAAAACGGTGACGGTTAAGCCGCGGGCAAGTAAGTGTTGGGCGAGGTCCAGTAGGGGGATGATGTGGCCCTGCGCAGGATACGGAAAGAGGAGGATGTGTGCGCCGGGGGAGGACATGGTTCAAGATTAATTTGACGATACCTTGCGCAAGGCGTTGGTGCCCGTGGGAGAAATATATATATTATATATATATATATGGGTAAATTAATGGAGTTCTAGAAAATGAGAATTAATTGACAATCAAAGTCTTTCTAGATTTTTAAAAATTTGATGCTTTTCACTTGGTGACAAAACCGTTTGGTCATTGCATACGTAGATTATGGTGCGCTGGTAAAGAATGTCAAACACTCGTTGGTGCTGGTGCGGTGTAAAGGTGAATAGCCATTTTATACCTGCTAAAATAAGATTTAAAAAAGAAAATATTTTGTAATTTTATAAAAATTTTATTTTCATGACGATAAATTAATTGTTTACTCTTAAAAGTCTTTAAAAAATGGTTGATCTTGTAATTATGAATGGTTGAAGTATGATACCGATTATTTTCATCTTCATTGTTGCACATTGTTAAACATAGTAAACAATAATTGTTAAAATTTACATTTATTTTTTTAAGTCTTGCTTCTAATTATTATAAAAATTATAATTTTGATGTATCAGTACAATGGCTTATTTGTTTGCACTGCTACCGCATGTTATAAATTTACTATCTGTTTTTTTAATAAGTTACTACTTGTGGTTTTAATTTTTTTATCTCTTAAGGTTT
>MKEJ01014794.1:0-11311 GCA_001753735.1 Embelia ribes
AAAAATTATCCGGAAGTTCTGGGACGTTACATTTAGGTTCGAGATTTGAGTTTAAGGTTCGTATATTCTAGATTCGAATATAAGCTTTTGTAGTAGAGCATCGTTGAGAATTGTATAGTACATTCGGAATACTGAACTTGTATACTCTTCACATCTTTACTTTTATTGATGTGTATTTGCATATGTATACATACATTTTGAGTACTTCATAGATTCTTCTTTATGGTATTACTGAGAATCTAACAGTATACTTTTATTTGTATATTTCTTATTCTATTTATATTGTAGGTGTCGATGAGAGCTCGCGACATGCTTGAGTCACTTATTCTATTAAGATGCTATCTTTTGTAGTCGTGATGAATTGAAGACCTATTATGATATTGAATTTTGTAGCTTTGGTATAGAAACTGCAACATGATGATTATATCTTTGTAGTCTCGTTGTATTAGGGCTTCAACATCATAGTATTTTGTTGTACTCGAGAGTTGGTTATGTATGAGACTAGTATCTTTCTTTTGTATATTATCAGATAGCTTGATTTTGTATTTGTAAACTTAATGTTTACTTTGTAATCCTTGTTGTAAATATATGTAAGTTTGGGAAGTTGTGTATTTTGTTTCGTGTTAGACATTTGTTTTTTTGTTATATTTGTTGTATGCTTTTATATATTCGTGTATTCTATATTATAAGGGTGCCCCCATGTCATTGGGATTTGAGAAGCTACAGGTTGGTATTAAAGCTAATTAGGTTACGTAAACTTTGGTGGCTTTTGGGTAAGGTCTATAATTGAGTCGTAGTTGGGGTAATGAGACGGATTTTTTTTTTTTTTATGTTTCGTGCTTATGATTTAATGCCTTGAATTATATATATAATTGCATTTTTAAAATTATCTTCTTTATATTGTTGATTTTGATGTGTAATAAATGGCAAGAGGTAGGGATAACAAATGAGGTGGACGTCGGGGAGGTAGAGAAGCTCGAAGTAGGGGAGGTTAAACGGAAGGACTTAGTATGGATAAGGTGTAACTAAGGTGCACTCGTGCTCAAGTAAGGGAGGATATCGAGGTGGAAATTTGAGAGGATAAGAATATGCCTCTACTCAAGAACATTGATGAGGAAAGCGTGGAAGAGAGTGAAGAAGAGGCTCTCGGACCTCAACTTCGTAATCCGCCACGTGCTTACCCTAGACCCAAAATCGGAGATGTTGGGGGGACCTTAGATTATAGAATATACTTGCATTCTTTGGGCCATAGAAGTGGCCTTTAATCATATTGTAAAAATTTTGGGGGATAATAGCAAGACTTGATCCTCGGTGACTTAGAAGCACTTTCGACTAATGGATCCTCCTATTTTCAAGGGAGATCCTAAGCCGATCGTGGTTGAGCAGTGGCTTATGGAGATAGAGCATATCTTTGCATCACTTCAGATAAGGGATGGTGATTTAAGCAATAACGCCATACTACTTACGGAGAAAGGTAACAAAGTGGTGCTGAAGCAAAAAAAAGGTTTATGGGCAAAACAACCTTACATAAATGCTTTCTGCAAAAAGTTTTAAGAAACCTTCTTTTTTTATACTCTTCGGGAGGGAAAATGGGTAGCTTTTGTTAATATCATTCAGAAGGACTTGCCGGTACATGAGTACTAGATAAAATTCAAAGCTCTTTCTAATTATGCACCGGAGTTGGTTTATATGGAAAAGCTCCAATATAGTTGATTTATTGGGGGACTTATTCCTTCTATTCATTTCTCGGTTACTATGGGACTTCATGAGACATATTCACATTGTGTGAATGTGATTATGGAAGTTGAGGCTAGCCTACTCACTAAACAATGCATTACGGATTCATGTCATTCTAGGCCTTTGAACCAAGCAAGTGGAGGTTATGAAGGAGGTGGTAATAGTAAAGGTGGTTTGAGTGCAAGTTGTGGCAATAATAAGAAAAGGTCGCAAGATGACTTTTCTACTTTTTCATCTCGATGGCAATCTCAGGCAACACAATTTACCACTTCAAATTCTTTAGTTCAAGGTTCAAAGTGTTATAATTGATGCTAGTCGGGCCATTTATCTCAAGAGTGGTCTCATCTTATAACGTTTCCCTAGGCTTTTTGTCATGATTTTGGCAACAAAGCCCATATGCAGACTTGGTGTACAGAGAGTTTTTCTACTCTTACTAGCTCTCGTGGACCCATATATTCTTCACCTTTGATAGTGGCCCTTAGGACACCTTATGCGATGCCTTCTTCTTCATCTTGATGTAGTTATCAAGGTACAGGGTATTCTCAGGGACTTTACTAGGGGAGTGGTACTCGTGGTGGGTTTGGGTAGGGTCAGTCATTGCAGACTCGCACATATGCTATGCCTAGGCTCCTCATATAATTGAGCTCTCAGTCGTACGAGGTATTGTACCTGTGCTCTCTACTTGGGTGCATGTCTTATTCTATACCGGTACATCTAGATCATTCATAGCATCTTGTTTTGCATCCATGTTGGAATTATCAGTGGAATTTTTAAATGTTCCTATATTTGTTGATACTTTGGGGGAGTTTACTTTCTGCATTATTCAAGTTTGTTATAGTTGCGAATTGATTATTACTGATAATACCTTTGTGTATGACTTCATGATATTTGATGTGCTGGGGTTTGATGTTATTATTGGCATGGATCGATTGATACATTTCCATGCAACTATCAATTGTGAAAAGAGGCAAGTCATGATGAGGACTTTTTCAAGAGTTGATGTTTCTTTTCAGGGGGAGCATGACGATGTCCTTCCCTATTCGAGGTATTCTTAGTCTAGATTGTCTTGTATGCTAGCTAGTCTTTCGTTGTCTAAAGAGGTAAATTCAGATGTGAAATTTCCTCCAATTATTCATGACTTTCCGGATTTGTTTCCTAATGATCTTATTGGACTTCCTCATGAACAGGAAGTGGAATTTTCTATCTACTTGGTTCCAGGAACAAATCCGATCTCTATCAAGCCTTATTGGTTAGAACCTGCAAAATTGGAGGATCTAAGGGTACAATTGGATGATTTAAAGCAGAAGGGCTTCATTCGGTCAAGTGCTTGCCTTAGGGTGCTCCGGTGTAATGTCCTAAAAATTCTGAATAAGTGTTTTGCATTTATAATAATATTAACAAAGTGAATAATATTATTATTGCATCATTGTAGAAGTATACAAAGTGTTATCGAAGGAAGTATGAAGTCCTAGCACATCTGTAGAAGTTTCGAAGTAAGAAGACGTATTGCCTGAGAATAGAATGTAGCATAAGAGTGAAGCCTTAATATTGTTGTAAAGTTAATATGAGATGCCATGAATTTGTGATGGTTAGTACATATGAGGAAGTAATTTATAATAACCATAGTATATGTATTTTGAGTGATTGATGTAAGTCATTTGAAGTTGAAAGGTGAAGATTGAAGTTGGGTTTGGCAGTAAACAGTTGTCGTTCAAATGGTACATAATGTCGGTCAAACGGCATTATCGGGACAGAAGTTAGTGGCATTAAAACAAACTTTTAGGCAGTGAAAGTTTATATTTTTACGTAGACAAAAGGCATAAGAGAGGGGGGGGATCCACAAAAATTTCCAAGTTTAGAAGCTCAATCCATCTAGCTCCCAAGACCAAATCTGAAATCTAAGGGTAGATTCTTACTTCTCAAAGCATAGAGATCATTTTGAGCTACCACGAACTTTATCTTTATAGTTCCTAATTTATTGATTTTTGTGCCTAGTTGAGACATGAAATTAAAATTGATATTCTTTATCCTCTTGATGAGTAGACCATCTTTAATTGTAGGTTCGAGGTGATTCGAGTTTGTTAGCTAGATCCAACCAAGGGGGTGAAGAAGAAGAAAATTGGGGCTTTTTGAAAATTTGCTCCTAGAAATGTTGCAAAGTGGTTGTAGGTATGGGTAGGCTACAAAATAATAATATGCGCGTGAGTTTATGTGTGTGCCTTACGTGTAAATTTTATGAAGTTAGGGTTTGCTATCTTGAAGTTAATTAAAGATGAATTGTAGTTGTTTGAAATTGTCTTATGAAGAATGAAGTATGTTTTATGAAGTAATTGGAGATGAATGACTAGTTGTTCGAAGTTGGTTATATGAAAAATGAGGCATAAGTTGAAGTTAATTGAATTACATGATTATATGTAGCATTATACATGTCCTGAAGCAAAGGGGCATTTTTGACAAACAAGAAGTTGAAATTGATTTTTTTAAAAGAATTTGAAGTGTGCAAATAAAATTTTAAAAAATAATTAAATGAAGGAAATTAAAGCATATACGAAAGAGCGATGCTCAATCTTATTAAAGTGAAGAACGAAGTTTCACGAAATTTATGAAATTTACGAGGTTTTATGAAGTTGATGTTAAATTTTGAAGTTTCGAATATGATTTATTTCGAAGGAAGTTTGCATATCATTCATGGAAGTATAGAATCATTTTCCATTTCTTTTTAAGACAAGTGTTGAATTCAAGAAGTTTTTAGAAGAAAGCGAAAAGAGGGTTCGGCACCCTAACGTGAAAGTCGGGAAATCTGATTAGGGATTTACCTAAAAACACTCTACGAATGGAGCGATTTATAGTAGAAGTTTATGAAGGAACCTAATTTTTGAAGAAAAGAAGTTTAAACACTAGTCCCAAATTTTTAGAAGTCGAAGTCGAAGTAGTATGGTATTGCATTGAAGTTACATTGCATTCATTCTTACATGTGGCATATTTACACTTTATGGTACCGAATAGTATCACATGTATCGTATTATTTAGTAGACTAACTCGTGCATTTTTCTTTTTTTCCATTTTTGTATCCTAATATTGTTATAGGTGTGGAGACTAGTGAAGAGCCATCATTGAGATGACCTTATAATGATTGTATATATTTTTTAAGATAAAGTTGTTAGTAGACATTATTTTATTGGCCATATCAACATTATTTATTTTTGCCTTAGAAGTGATGCACTTAAATTTAAGTTGTAATTTTATTTTGAGTATGAAGACGTAGTTGTTGATAGTAATTTGTATTACACTTTGTTGCAGTCCTTGAGATTGTTCGAGATAGAAAAAAAGTGTAATATACTCTATGTAAACTCGTGGGTTGTATAATTTATTATTTTGTTCAAGCAGATAGCTTGATTGATGTTATAAACTTGGTGTTTACTTATAAATTAATATATAGGCTAGGTTAACTATGATTTCTTTTGCATACTCTGATGAAAATTATATTGTAGAATGAGATGCGAAAGAAGCAATGTAAAAGACATTCCCATTTTTATTTTCTTTATTTAAAAACTATATATATTTTTCCTTTCTTTTTATTTAAAAAGGGAATAGCTCGCGTTCCTGGGTTCATGGGATTCAGGACGCGGCATTATTAGCACATGATTCATGAATGAGATGATAAAAAATATTCATGTATCAACAATCATGTATAACAATGTACAAAATATATGAGTCAAATCATGTGCGTGATCCATTTAAAAAAAAAAGATTCACATTAAAATGTAACGACAAAAATGCTTGTACTATTGTTTTACATAATTTTATGTATTTATGTCATTAGTATTTACTCGTAAAAATTACACAAAATTAATCAGCCAAAATGATCCTGACATTTGTGATATCCAAAATGTTAGTGATAATAACAAAGAGATCTTGGTGTGTGAGAAAAGAAAAAGAAAAATATCATACAACCCATATTTCCCGGATCAAAATTGAGCTTTTTTTAGTTATTTGGTCTCTATCCTAATTGATGAAGGTAATTGAGAAAGCCCATGAAGAGCATCAAGGTCCCAACCAGTTCTTCAATTTTTTTCATCATTCTCTTCAGCGGCGCAATTTTTTTCATCCACGGGGTTGATCATGTAAGTTCCTTCTAATTGCAACCTTTTCTTTTCTTTTTTTAATTGTAACTTGTTTGAAATATATATGAAACTTTTTCATTTTTTAAACAATAACACATAAAAAAAAATTATGATGATTGATGCAAGAAAACGACTCAAATCACAAATAAACGTATCGACGTTGTAGAGTTATGTAACCACGGAGCTGATTACAAGCATTTTCTTGTAAGAAACTTGTTTCAGCTGATCTTAATGACCTTCTCTGATTTTTTAACTTAAGAAGGGAGACGAAAAACTTTTATTCATTAACAGTTCAATTTGATGCTATCAGGATGTAAAATTTTTATTGTTTTGTTTACATAAAAATTGATTTCGTTATTTCCGTTTTACTATTTTAGAGATTAAGGATAAAAAATTCTAAAGTACATTATCTCCTTGATATTTTAATTTTACAAGACACAACTTTTAAAAAAATTAAAAATAAGCACTTTAAATGTCAAATCAATAAGTTACACTTTAAATGTCAAATCAATAAGTTAATCTCCTCCAAAACTAAATCTCAAGGAAATGACTTATACCACGATGGTTTGATAACTCATTGTAAGATTACACTAATTTTTTTTAAAAAAAAAAAGAATTTATTAAAAAAAAAAAAAAAAAAACTATTTTGAAAAGTGCTTGCCAATTAGGAAGTTTTTCTTTGAAGGTGAAGAAAATGATTTTGCACCATAAATAATTAGTTTTAACTAAAAACTAAGTATAGCTTTTGGATTAACCGATTAATAGGAGAGAAACTTATACAATCTTGGATGGAAACTAGGAGGCATGTGACCCTAGAGATAATTATTAGGAGAAACAGTTATAAATCTTCAGTTACATCTAATTTTGAATTACATTTTGACTTGACAGTTTTGGGATTAAATTGAGTATATTAATTTGCAATTGCCAAAGTATCATGCATAATTCCTATTTAAACAATGACATGCTGCTCGATCGTCACATCAAGTCTCAAAATATCCTCTACTTTTAATATCACATAATCAACAAAAAAAAAAAAAAAAGGGAGAGTGATTGAGTAATTTAATGATTAAAACTTTCATTTAGACTAAAGTGTTAAGATCTTTGTTCCTCAATATGGAAACTCTATTGAGCGTCTTATATGGATTTAGGGGTTTCCAAGCTCATCCGCACCAAGATTCTTATACTATTCAATAAAAGCTAATGATTGAAATTAAAACATTTAAAATTTGAATTTTCCCAACAAAATTTAAATCTTTTAGTTTTAGCCGTTTGGTAATCTCAAGATTCGTCTTTTAACTGCTATTAAAAAGTTGTACCATTCTACGAACAATAAAATGGCCAGAACTCAAAAGCTACGATAACTAGCAAAATCAAGATAAATCTGGAAAATTTTAATTTTATTGGCAAAAATATATGGAAAACTTGAATTAACTAGTGAGTAATATTTAATCTGAGAAGTACCTAGATTTAATTTTACACCAATAATATATAACCAACGTTCAGAAGAAAGTAAAACCATAGCCCCCACAATAAAAGAATATAATATCGCTCTCCAAGAGTAGTACAAAAGCTAATAGATCCTAGGAGCATTTCCGTCGTATTCTCTTAATATAATCTTGAAAATACATAAAAAGATGCATTTTATATCTATTGTTTGGAATCTTTATTTCTAATCTTTTATCAAATATTAATTATTCACCTATTAATAAAAATATTATTTTTTCTTTAACCATTCTTTGTTTAAAAAATTATTATTGTTTCTTAACATTAAATTTATAATTTTATTGTGTAAATAAAAATTTGTAATTTAAGCAAAGTAAGAAGGAGAAATAAAAGTGATAAAATAGAAGAAAAGTATAAATAATAAATTCTATAAAAAATTTATTATATAAAATGATATAAATATAAATAGAATTGCTTAATAAAGAACAATTATTCCTTAGCATTTAACAATAAATTCTTGTAATATAAATATAAATTTATTTTTTAATAAATAAATATTTTAATATTAAATTTTAAATTATATTATTAAATAATTTTTAAAATAATATTTTTCATAAATAATAATAAAACATATAATTATTTATTTTTAGAATAATAAAATTATTTTCTATATACTTAAGGTTTTAGTTTAAATGTCGAATTGAGTAGTTTTAAGCTCAATGATTATTTTTAAATATTTATATTATATTTTTATTATTAGTCAATAATAGATGAATGACTAGAGAGAAAATATATTTACTTTTTAAATATAGTAGTGACATGAGAGAGAATGTACTTTTTAAATATAGTAGTGGCATGAGAGAGAATGTATTAATTTTATATGTCTAAGGAATGAATAGTGTTTCTTTAGATTTAGAAAAATATTCTAAAGGTTTTTCATCTTATATAACTACTAGCTAGTCTAATGCAGGATAAAAAATAATATTAGGTACTTAAAATATGGAAAAGAAAAGTATAGGGAATATGATGCAAAAATGATATTTACACCATTCAGCCATCTTTTCTTAATCTATGCACCATGTCTAGGTTGGTATTAGTTTATGGTTAGACTTTCTTCCTTACCGGTATGTACCAAAATGGTGTATACAATTATTCATGTATTGATAATTAGGAGAGACAGTACCAATAGTGTCACCAACAAAATTTAAAAATTAATCTCTTTTCTAATTGTCAAAACATAAATGATGGAATGCATAGTTTTGGTGCATGTTGACATGTACCAAAACTCTATCCTTACTTCCCTACTTTATTTGCATATTGGTCATAAGACTTGCATTCTCCAACATTGTCTCATACAAGAAAAGGCAAATAAAATGTATTCAATAAAATTATCTAGGTGGTTTTTCTTAGGCTTCTGCGAGTTCACCGAATTGCTTGAACCAGTTGTACAAAAAATCAAAGCCTTTATGATGTAAGTTCATGTATATAATTACCAATTAGATTACTTTTTAAATGAAGTCTAGATACTCAATTTAATTAGTCCTGGGAAGATCACCATTTATACTAGTTGATAACGATATAAATTCTCTTTGAAGAAGGGAAATCGAGTTGCATTTTTCTCTATGCTCCTAGGGCTAACAACATACATGAGAATTCGAACAACTTTAGAACACTAATAAAAATAGAGTAATGATATGCATACAAACAAATTTGTAGAGAACTAGTGATAATATTTGCATCGTAAAATATAATTGGTTGTCAGATCTTGTACATATGTCATATATTTTTTACGCATATCATTACTAAAGACAGAGATGGTACCGTGAAACTGGAAATTCTAACCCAGTCTATTATAGTTGTCGCTTTGGGGTTTGGGGTTTCCAAATCCGAGATTCTAGGTACATTTTCCAAAGGGTTGTTTTATACCAAAAACCTGCCATTTGATTATAGAGCAAGTGTTGGAGAAATGCTTATTAGATTATGTGAGTGGTCCTATGGTTTAGCAACCTATTTTTTCCCCTCAATTTTATAGCAGGAAAAGAGCTCTGCTTTTCTAAATGGTAGGAGTAATATTTTGCATACAAGTTTGTCGATATTTCTTTCGACTTAGTTCGAGAATTCAAATATTAATACTTGGCAAAGAAACAAATTCCACTTTATTAACAAAGCTAACTCCAATTGAGAATTTTATCGAACAAGTCTGATGATGGAAAGTGCGGTAAACTAGATGCCTAGTGTACAATAATTAATAAGGGACACAAATTTTCACTGAATCAATATCCATTTTTTGACAAATTAAACCAAATCTCAAACCCAAAGACGCTGATGATTGAAAATGCAAATAATCACATCCCAATTTTCTTTTTTTACTATCAATAATGTGCATGGGCAGCTTTTCAGTGACACATAAAGTAGTTTATATGAGAGATTTGTAGGTAACTCGAATTTGACCAAACAAAGTAGGTTGTTGAAACCTGAGCAACCGATCGTGCCAGGGGGATGATCTTACTAATGATGGGAAACTTATGAGCTCCTTAAAGGGAAAAATAGACAATCCCAAATAACTTGGTTTCAGAGAGAGAAAATCGTCAAACTAAATAAAACAAAAATACAACTCAATTGCTATATTCTATTTACACTACATTAGAAAGTTGAATTAATTGATAGAAACAGTTCTTTAATGACAACAAATTCCCGAGGTTTAACGGTAAACTGAATATCCAGAAATTTAACAAAACAAATGGTTCCAAGGGGAGAAGAAAAGAAATGAGTACACATCTCTAGTATGGAACCGTCCTTGAGAAAACAGAGTCTGAATATCACATTCGTGCTTATGCACTCCCCCAATCAGGCCTTTATCCGTATCACAAATGAACCTGTTCACCAATTTCAGCAGATTAGTTTCATATATATTGGGGAGAGAGAGAGAGAGAGAAAGAGAAAGAACAAGGTCAAAAGTAAATGGGAAACCATATATATATATATATAAGAAAATCAATTTAAGTATCAGACACTAAACCAATTATCTATCATACAGGCTCACAATTGACTAAAAGCAATAAGACACCCAAAATTTGAACAAGAAATGAATAGCTTTATACTAGAGCATAAAAATTTCAGGTAATAGCGAGGAACAATCCTATCGTTCAACCAGTTCATTCTATATCCACTACTAATTGGAAAAATAAAAAATCGATCTCACATCCACATTTTGATTCTTATATTTTGAGGTGAGGGCATCCATTTCCCTACATGACTTCACTCGGACCAATCACTTAGCATTTCCACCATTAGGCTACTCTTGCCTGTTATCTCCATTTCTACAAAGATATCTATTATTCCATCACCACATACCAAAGTAGGATTACGATAGAAATTGATGAACTTCGAGGGTTAGAAACTTAATATGCAGAGAATCACAGCCAAGATAAGTAAATCGATAGCAACACGTACATACAAGGCCTGATCTCCACAACCTGCTTCTGTAACAACAATTGCCTAGAGTAACTGTTAACCCAATCCACAAATCAACATATACTATCCACATGTAGAATAAAGTGGCTAACAAAATCAAGAAAAATTGCCACCGGCCAATTACTTGGGGTCTAAAACTGTGAGTGCTTCATCTTGTTCAGTGATTACGAGTCACTAAATCAATTAATCACCATCTCCTAAAAGGGGAGGAGACTGGTAACTGAGCTAAGGCAGTTAGTAATTTGCTCAGGGAAAGTCCTTCTCGGTAAAATTTTACTAGCAGTAGCACAAAGTACAATGACCGAAATTTGATATGTGAGAAACAGAGTTTCAGGGAATGGGAAAACGATCCCAATCTACCATGTGAGAAGAAAAAGCTTAAAAAAGAAATCGATACATGCTTGATGGTTTACGCTTTAGATCCATTATTTAATTCTTTCAAAACTAACTAATAAGTGTCCATACTCCATTGCTCATACGACTACTTCTTCATAAGTGAGGTGAGGTAATTCTTTCGGTTTGAATAGGGGGTC
>MKEJ01014797.1:0-20202 GCA_001753735.1 Embelia ribes
TCTGACAGCAAGAATATCAATCTGCCTCAGCAAGAACCTGTATAACAATAACAGGCCATTTTAAACCATAATCCAGAATCTCTCAACTGAATTAATTGAAATGCTCTTAAAGCTCTTGGTTTTCTCAATCGCGTAAACCCCAAAAGTGACGATTCATAGGGAAATGAGTCGCACTTGCTACCTTTAATTTTTGGACTATGAATTGATGTGTAGATCAACGTTATAAACCTATATTTTCGCTGATTTTGGTTATAGGTTCGTGTTTGGGTGATATTTGATAGAAGAACTTATCATTTCCGAGCTTTCCGGGGAAAATTATTAAGTCTCGTATAAGATACATTGTAGAATCCAAGTTTTAATTGATTGAAATAATTGTATAAATATGGAATTGAGGCAGTAGAAATTGTGAAATAAAAATGATGATTTTCGAAGGTTGTTGTTGCCTATCATTTCTGTTATGAACTCGAGACCACCATTTGAATAGTGGGTGGTTTCTGTTCGAACGACACCACCGTTCAAATTGGGAATAAGCGTTCTAACAGTATGGGGTAGCAAAACTGTAAACTTTTCCAAAATGATGAAACTATATAAGAAATACCTAGGGAGCTTATCTATGAGTCCGAACGAACCCTATGAGGTCATGAGAATAGATAGTGGTTATTATTTGGCAAATTTTGAAGCCACAAGATCAAGGTTATTTCAGATTTGTGGTTTGTTTATAACTTTAGGGCCCTAGGACCAAGATTGGTTTGGATTTTATTGTTGATGGACCTTGGGCCCCTAGGACCAAGGTCGACTTTGTTTGACCGTGCGAGTAACAGAGACACTCCACAGTTGCTTTACGCGTAAGGTGCGGGAGGGCCTAGCATCCCGCCCGGGAGGACTAGTATCCCGGTTAGTTGTGTGTTTTACTTTTGGCAGTTCATGTATTTACATTTATTAGTTATTATACATGCCTTTAAACGATTGGGTTTTAGCAGTATGTTGTACATTCTTGCTGCAGATATTCTATACATATTGTTTCATTATTTCAATAGATTGGACATATTATAGCGACTTGTGCCTGCTTGGTTGGATTTTCTATTGTTGTTTTTGCATGAAAACACCAAGCAGAATCGGGAGCTCGGATTAAGGGAAATTGACTTAGGACAAGTCGAGGCTCATTCGAAGAGGCACTTAGCTCTGTTTATCAGTTTTCTTTCCATGGCATTATCATTCTAATTTCAAACATTTGTAGGCCATAGGCCAAGATATGATATGTTCAGTTTAAATATTTTGTAAGGCCAGAAAACAATATAATAAGGCCTCATGGGTTGTTTTTCCTTCGGATTAGACGTTTATGTTCTATTATGAGTTTTACGTTACGTATACGTTGACCAATATCATGGAAATGAATGGTTACCGTTGTACTCATGATTTATGGATTATCGGGGCGTTACAGTGAGATGCTAACCAAACAGTAAAGATTAATTTCCACCTAAATCACAAATATATTAATAGGTTAATCCATTGGTGAACGAGGTGACAAGACACTAGGGAACAATATAAAGGAGTAAGGAACAGCATCCATCTCAAACAAAACTGCAGTTGAAAACCTTGTGAGTATAGAATAGAAAAGCTCAGAATTTCAGCCAGTACTCATTAAAATAAAGACTGCATATGCAAACATACTTGAGTGCAAGTCTAGCTGCCAGCTTTTTGTCTCTCAGTCTCAGACAGTACTGCCAACTGTTGCTCCAAGTGTTATGAGATTGCCCATAAAGCAAATTGTTTTCCTCACCATGTTCGATGAGCAGCTGTAGTAACCGATCTGATGCTCCACTGCGTAGACAGCGATCAGAAACTGCAAGAGCATCCATCAGTTTTCCCTCATCAATTAGCCTGTTTCAGCATGTACACCATTTTGTTAAAACATGTTCACAAGATCCTTTGCACGAGTCAATGCCAGAGAAGACAAATAGGAGGTGCTCACCCACAAAATAGACAAAGAGAAAATGGAAAGGAAAAATTATGGCAAAAAGTTTACCATAATAGCTAATACAGTGACACAAAATTTAGGCAGAGGTCCTGCACAAAATTTAACCACACACACTGTCCTAACATATACACAGTAAGGCAACAACCTAAATGGCAAGATACAGGTACAATGGATGCCTAATATGCTCTAACAACCAGGGATTGAACTTCTTCTCTACAATGGTAGTATTTTATCTATGTTCATGGATAGAAGTAACATAGCTTGCCCTACTTGGTTTTCCAAATATCCTTGTCTTGTAATCCATTTTATAATTAGAACTTTCTGCATGTGGTTAGTCATAAAGTTACAGAAATCAGATGGAACCTGTTCGTATTTTTGCTTATTAGCCAAATACATAGCTGTATCAGCCACTTCTAGTATGTAAATAAGCAGTGAACACTGTGTTTAATAAGATAATTGCAACCCGTTAAAGTCTCCAACTTTATGTAAGAGTGATATGCAAAAACAAAGAGTCATGGTGCAGCTCAATTAGTTTTGGGAAGAGTCTTCTCATGCCTAAAGTAGTATTCATTTTATTCTTTAATCCTATCATGGTAGAAAATGAATCTCTAAAATGTCATTAAGAAAGAATGTTTAAGCCACTTCTAGCGCTATCTTTACTATACTTCCATCTATGGAAGGCCTCCATCATCACCAGCTTTGCCTTCAATTCAGTTTTCTCTATTTTTATTGGAATTTAGGGTTGCCAGTAGCTTTTCCTAGCTTTCAGTTGTCACTAGCTTTCACCATGTGTACGCATCTTTTGCCATTTTCCGCTTCATTCATGAAGTAATTATGGACTTGTAGTGTTACACACATTTAGAAAAACTCCTTTAAAAATACACATGCCTACCTATAAATCTAAAACGTCAACTAAAATCTTTTCAAAAACATATTAACATATTTGTTGTGCATATAGTTTATGCAAAAAATTCACTTGAGACATTTATCATGAATTTCATTTACTCTGTGCAACACAAAGTTATGCTTTAGTAATTCACAATGGTAACCTCAACATAAGAACAAAAAACACAGGACTTAAGGAGAATACTAGGGTTGTAAAAAACCATCTTTCCTAGAGAAAGTGGTTGCATTCCTCATGAATGGAGATATTGCGAAGACAAGGAGGATTATTTTACCGTTCGACTGCTTTCTCATAAGGTCCCTCGTTCTCCCAATCAAAAGATAGAAAAACCCTCGAATCAAGGTCCACAACACCCGATTTTGGGGAATCATGCCAAGAGTCAGAAGCCGCAAATGCTGCTATGTTGTGATCTGGCAATACTCTTGAAATATTTGTACCAACAGCAATATCTTCAATCTCAGACTCCGTATCACTATCAAGTTCACGAACTCGCTTGATGGCAGTTTTCATCTCAGATTTAACCATGTTTTCCTCAGTTTCACGTTCAGCTGTTACAGCAAACTCTGCAACGCGATGAAGGTTGGTTTGCATTTGTATCCAGCGGTTCAAAGTTGGAAACCTGTATAGAATAAAATAGGAAATAACCACATGAACTGATAAGAGCAATTCTTCAATTGTCTTACTCATATTTGCCAAAGCGTACCTCTCGGATTGATCAAGAGCAAACTCATAGAACAACCTATCATCATCTAGGCCCTGGAGTAATCCATCATTTAAGTAATTACCAATAGTTGGGTCACTGCCACGATAAAGTATACCACTTCCAAATACACATGCTAATACTGCTCTCACAGGCGATATTTTGACAAGATGTTTCACAATATCCAGCTGGAGAGGGTATAGAGGTATTCCAGGTATGGATGAGGACCGTCTATAAGTATTAGGCTTAGCGTCTCTAGAAGTGGGGGAAAGAACTTTACTTTCTGATAAGCTCTTGGGAGAGGTAGGAGTCACCGGAATGCAAGCCCAGCCTTGTCCGGAACGTGGAGGATAGACAGGAGGCACGCATGCTGATATTACTTCATGGACGAAATCAGCATACATTATTTCTGCTACCTTTCCCGCTGCATCAGTGCTGCCTCGTTCAAAGACTAGACGGGTCAAGAGCTGTAAGGTAGGTTAAACCAAGAATGATTATAACAGGCAATCTAACATTTAAAACTATTCCAACAAGTGCTTAAATAAAAACTTTCAGCAACATGTTCCCTGTGACACAGAAAGAATTCTTCAATGAATTTGAACTTATTTTTGTTTACTAAGCACAAATTCTTATATACTAAGTATGTAAAATAATTGCTATACTATTATTACGATCTGGGAGAATATCAGATATTCCACCATAAACTGAAAGCATTGTGTAAAGGAAGGAGTGCAAGTCATCTAGAGAAGCAAAGGTAAAAAGGACTTTAACTAACCAAGTTGTACCCTAAAGCCTAACCTTATATCTTTGAGCCTATATTTTCTACTCCATAGCCTTAACATCAACATCAGGGAAGTTCCTAACATTAACATCGAGGAAGATGCTTCGGAAACAAAAAGATATGAAAAATATAATGCGGCAGCACTATATTGGAACTGCAGCAGTAGTGGCAGGTACCTTACCTTTTGTTCATTAAATGATAGCATACTACATCATTTTCTAATAAATTTAGCATGACTTTAAAATCAAACAAGCATAAATGTCCTAATCCATAGCCCAAAGGCCCTCAACACTGCAATAAACATACTACACTACGAAATCATCAAAGCAATATGTCAGACAATTTCAGAAATGAGTCATACGGCCATTCGAACTAGCTCAGAGTTAGAACTACAAAGAAATAATTCAAGCTGCAAGACAGTAATAATCAAAATGGAAAACAGATGATTGAAACAAAGGCCAGTATGTAAGAAAACAAAGAAATGTCGTGAATCATATTATCGCATACTTTAAATGCAAAAAAACATTGTTCTTCACTTACATCTTTGGGCCACTCATACACAAGTGAGAAATAGTTGAAATCATGAGTAGTATCAGTGCCGTCAACTATGTCACCAATCGCAGCAATGTGTAGAATAAACTGTGAAAGGTGTGTTGTTGGCTTAGCATTTAATGGGCCAAACATTCTCTTTCCGGGATCTGTGGCATCAGTTTGCTGAACATTATTTTCACCAGCTGTAGAACTGAGCGATATATTTTTTTTAGCTCTTGGTCCAAGGCCAAGAATCCCCTCCTTATCAGAATTTATGAGTTTCCTTTGAGAATGTGAGCCATCCTCTTTCATATAATCTTTCTCCATCTCCTCATCAGCAATAGCTCTCGCCACATTATGCAGCTTACCTAAAATTTATCACATAAGTGAGACTTATACAACTGTACAAATAATGAGTGAATTAATGGTGTTATCTTTATGTTTGGACACCATACAACTTGAATGGTATTGCACTTCGAATTGACTTAAGATTTAGCAAAGGATGGAGAAATGGAAAAACAGAATTGCTCCATCAAATTGACAAAATAAAATTTTCATGGTTTGTGTATTAAAAGTTGAGGTTGGAGTCCAATCCGCACTCTCAACATAGATTGGAGGAGATTGAGAAAACATGTCAAGCGAATATGACCTAAAGAGGGAAAAACAAGCAGAAACCAACTTTTGGAGACAAATCCAAAGAACAATCAATGAGAAACTGTAAGACGAAGAAGGACACAATAAGGGAGTAGTCAGTTGAAAAAAAGACATCTGAAGTGGAAATTCCTATTAGCAGTCTAGCCAAAGCAAGGAGCACCATTGAGAATTACAAACTGCTTTAAAAATGTTGCATCAGATTTTTAAGTTCAACTCAGTTTCAAGTCAACGATTCTACAACTTCTAATCAAAATAAGCTACTTCTTTCCAAACTGAGAAAAACGTCGGGCCAATCCGGCCAAGAACTTGTATCTTATTTCAGCCAAGAAAGAAAAAAGCTCGTCACTTTTTTTATTATGTAGTGCATTTGGCGCAAGAGGAATTTGAAGTTTTTGAGGGTCTTGATAATTCTATATCTATTCAAAGGGAAACATTCTCGCTCCCCTTTTTCTCTGGCAGGCAGTTCTTATCTCTCTTTCCCTTCGTAGATTCTGTTGATTCCTAAGGCCTTCTTAGGCTTTTGGTTGTAAGTTTGCCCCCTTAAGGTGTTGCTTTGCACTTTCATATCTTTATCTTTCCATACAAAAACCAAAAAAAAAAAGAAGAAAACCCAGTTAACAATTTCTTACGGAAAATAAGGATAGCGATGTAACATGGTTTTATTGTAGTAACAATTAATTACCCAGAAAAATTGAAATTGAATAAGAAGGGTGAAATCATATAAACTTACCACTCAGAAACTGCCGCTTCCCCATGTGAGCATCTTCAATCATTTGTTGTAACATGGCTAGAGCACGCTCCCTGTGCTGTTGAGATAGTTCTTTCGGTGATAGACTAATGATCTCTCCAGAAAAAATATCCTGAAGCACCGGAGGCTTATCCTGAAAGAATTGCATAATTAACCCCACATGGTAATTGTTGAAGATATTCCATCTCAAGAACTTAACCTATTAGAAGAGATTCGGTATACAATCCAATGTAGTATACCAGACCAGGTTGAGGTCCTGGCACAGCCACCTATTAAAATTACAATTACACTTGTTTGGCTCACAAAGTAGGAACCAGTAAGGAGGCTAGTTGAAGATACAAAGCATAATAAAGCTCCACCATTTAATGGCTTAAGCTTTATGAAACGGTAGCTTACAATCTAAAACTATCAACCAAAAGCTTAGTCATCTTTATAAACAACCCTGAAAATGGAAAACAATCTACGAAGCCATAAAGAAACTATAGAGAAAGAAAATTCGAGCTTCTGTAAAAAGCAAGTACTTCACAAATGACAATACAAATTCTCATTCGATATGTGAAACATATACAAAATAAAATCGCCCCTGAATCAAAAGCAACATATAGATACGAAAGAGAGTAAAGAGAAAGATGCCGAAGCTCTAAGCCACAAAAGAAAAAGAAAATAAGTATATTTCACTTAACACTAAAATGGTAAATGCATCTAGTGAAAAGAGCATTAGGTTAACTTCATGGAGTTAAACCCACACATGCCATACGATAGGACACAAGAAACCAGAAATTTTGCCACATGTTTTAACATTTTCCTTTCAACACCTAAGCATTATCTCTTTTCACATCAATGTACAAGTACCAGAAAGGAAAAAAAAATTACTCTATAACACCAATGCTTTGAAACAAATTATACATACATGTACTAAGCCATAGAAAATAATATTTGATAAAGGAGTTTCCCCATATGCTCCTAAAATGGCTGCCACATCTTTCGCATACAGTGAAAAGGTGGCAAAACCTACATGTAATTACCACGTAGTGAATCACCAAGTGCAACCTCAAGGTCCAATCTAACGAAAAGTCTAATCAAATTAATGGGCTTTATTATTCATATCTCTGTCACGATGTCTCCTAGCACTACTGTCTTTGTTGAAGATATAATTGGAATCAATATCAGTTTGCATCTTTACACATTAGGAAAGAGTGAGGATCTCTTTTTTTTCCTGTTTAGTGTTGTTTCTTGTCTAGTATTATTTCAACTCTATAAATGGATCCTCTTCTGTTATGTTATTTGCGTTCTGTACAATTATTCTCGTTCTAATTTACATTGTATCATTGCAGACTCTTGATTTCCAAACGAATTCTGCTCCATCGGCGGGAACACTTTCCCCCACCCACCCAACCATCGTTCAGTTTGTTTAGTCTTGTATTTTTATTTTTCTAATCTATATATATATATATGGATGGCCAGTGCACAAACCTTATCCTTATTTCCAAAGAGCTTGTTTCCAATGGGACGAACTCATGACCCATAAGTCGAATGGAGGTGTGCATGGAGCAAGTTAGGGTTTTAAACACTACCAATATCAATTTTAGGAGAGGCTGAACATAGAGCAACTATGATATTCAGATGTCATACTAATATTAATTTCAGGAGAAGCTGAACATAGACCAAATATGATATTCAGATGCCATGTAAACAACAAGCAAGCTCCTTTAATATGCCACAATATTCAAGTCTCCCAGCAACCCAATTAAAATTGATTCACACTTGTTTGGCTTTAAAATACGCCACAAGTGAAACTTAAACTTCTAAGTCAACAAAAACTTTAAATTATAACAAAACCCACAAAGCAGGGGGAAGGGCTGTCTAAGATATTTCCTTCCTCAGACCCCACAGTGTGGGAGGTTCGGCACTGGGTATGCCATTTTTTATAACAAAACCCACAGAGGAAAAGAATAGAAGAAGATAATAAGGAAAAGAATAGCAGGCATGCGATTCTTAAAAAATACATTAGTAACAGCATTTCCTACAAACTAAAAAATAAAAGCGTGCATAATTATGGATATGTACCTCCTCCAAACTCTTAGCCCAGAAAGATTTCTTTTTCAAGCTCCTTACGAGTTTTCTTTGATGTTTCACCTCACTGCACAAGATCATAACACCTTCACCTACAATTGCCGTAAAAAGCAAAAGCATTGCAAGTTAATTTAAAGAAGCTAACTTTTGATACCAGATTTCAGAAAGCCACCCCGCAGCTCACGAAGCCAAGAAACGAGTTTTAAAATATTAACAAATGTCAATATATGAAAACCAAATATTAGCCAGTCCTAACCTTTACGGGGAAGATTTAAGGACTCCACTTCTTCAAGCTTCCGTCGATAATCTTGTTCAAATCTATCTAACGAGTTCAACTCGTGATATAATTCCTAGACATGGAGAAAAAATTAGCCAGACAGAGGATGAAATGGAGCAGATGCGAGCATTGAATTTACGATGCTCTAAACTACTATGAAAATTATTAGTCTGACACAATAAAAATATATAAATTAACTTTCCAAGAGTTTGAAAAGTTTAACAAACTTGCAATTTTGTCACACTTCACTAATCACGTGTATCCTTGCAGAAATAAACAAAAACAAGTCGCAAAGTCTCATACATGTAATCTTAGTTCCATTTATCATATGCCCATAATGATGCATAGCACGAATACTTTGCAGCTTTTTACACCATGAAACAATGACAAAGCCAAGAATAAAGAGGACAGAGAGGGGTCCCCTGGGGCGCGAGGGAGAGGGGGTTGAACTATTAGGTTGTTAAAGAACTTATTTACATATGGTTGGCAGTACATTATTCACTATTGCCTAGGATATATGCCTACGAACTTATGTAATTGAAACACGCTAATGGCCATGCCAGTGGTAGCAACCAAGACAAAAAATAAAGAGTAGCATTAAAAGTTACAACAAAAATCTGCAGAATACGAAAACAAAAAGATAAGAATGCACGAGTCTACAGCTAAGTGAGCTGAAGATACCGCAGTGTGCTGAGCCAAAGTGCTCAACTCTTGCATTGTCATATCTGCCTCTTCTCTTTGTTGCTTACTAACAGCATGCTCTGAGTCCAACCTAATTAACAAAAAAAAATTTAGTCTTATTTTCGGAACACAGATATCAGCAGCTACAGTAATATGAATTTGAAGAAATTAGCATACTTCGAAAATAATCTGCCCAGGTTGTGCCATTGTGGGTCTTTACATAGATCTCCAAACCTGATCACTTCGCGTGAGAAAAGATCAAGTTCTTCCCTATTAAAAAATCAGCGAAACACATAAGAATCCAGGAGAAGATAAACATGGCAATTAAGCAAAGAAACTACATATAATACAAGCTTGTTACATTGCAGCTTGCTAATTAAAATTAAAAACATACTAGTAGATAAGAGCCATCATTAATACGAGGTGCTTGTAAGTAGTTTATGTCTTATTTATTTGTTGCTTATGAAGAGAAACGTAAGAGGTTTAGGGTTTGTCACTTTTATGGTTAGTTTCCACAGCAAGTACCAAAAGTAAATTAAATTGTTGGCTAGCCAGAAAATCATTTTGCTCGAGGGAAAACACAACAAACATGTTTGAAAAAAAGAATACAATCGACTATGAGGCATAAGTACGAAAGTGATGAAAACACATCAGAAAAACCTTTTATCGGCAGCAGCTATACTTTCCAACTCTTTCAGGTCTGTCGAAACTAACTTCTGCACGCCTTGTGAATGCAAAACCTCTTTTTTCAGGAACTGGACATTTTCTTCAGAAAGAGAATGCATTAAATTTGCACCTTTTGTTACTGTATTTGCAATTTCAAATGCTAATATACATATCCTATTTCCTCTAGAAGCCATGCCAGAGACAAAACCGCTTCCGGAATTCAAATTTGACACGCCGCTCCCAAGGGTGTCAAGAACTTCCACAGCCCTCTCAAAGCCAACAATTCCAGCTTTTTTTAGAAATGAACTCCGTTGAGGTGCCTATAAGCACGCCAAATAACACGATTAGATGATTATTCTATATCATTTTGTATTCTGTTGATAGAAGTCGTCCCAAGGGTTGGGTAATAAAGTTACAAAGGATTGTTTTTGGGACGTTTAGGCATAATGGAAAGCCAAATTCAATTTATACACAAGTTACAAGAAAAGGATGCAGCAATAGGTCATGAGAACTCGAAATCATAAAGGACACTGGTCAATACATCATAAATGAAAGCAACTCGGCCACATTATCTGATACACAAACTATGAACAAGTGTGTCCAGCCTTTTCAGACTGGAACTTAGTAAAAACTGCATCTCCATGTCATGGGAAGGGAAGTGACAATAAAATTTAATAGAGTTGAACAATAGACAAAAGATTATTGCAAAACTAATGTTTTGCTAGCCCTATTATTGTATTCCTGATCTTTCAGATATATGCTGCTAGGTGCCACTCATGGCTTGTAGAAGCCTGGGAATAAATAGATTCTCCTTCACAGAAGAGGAGTTTCTAAAATTAAGAGTTAACATCAAACTCCTGCCACCAGATAGGACATCGTCTATAGAGTCACGTGCTCGTTCTCAGGGAAAAGTTCACTCTAGAATTTAGATATGAGCCTACAGAAATCGGGGGGTCATTATGCAGTCAAGAGTCGATTTCCGAGAGAATTTGCCAACGGCAAGAGTTCAAAGACATAGAAGTGCTTCCATCTCCCAAAGTCTACAAATAGGACCTAATAAAGCCACGCAGTGATAAAGAATATAAACCTATATACATGTCATATCATCACCACGTCTTCCTCCTTGGACCATCCCGTTTCACTTTACTACTTTTCCAAAATTCATTACGGTATTTGAGTCAGTATGTGGAGATTTGCTCAAAAGAGGCTGCATATCTATGATGCTTTGAAGCAGAAGATTCCTTTGCTCGCAGATTAGAACACGCAGAATTGATAGTAAAGCATTGAAACATGCTCAAACCCCATGTGGTTTGACTTTAATTTGCGAAACAATCAGAGTGTGATAATTTGAATGAGGAGAAACCTTGTAAAAGTTTTAAACTTTATCCTATTGCCTCAATTTTCTTTTCACATCCTTAGCACATCTACTTAAATGCTAAAAGTACAACATATCAGAACAATTTTCATAGCCTCCTTCACAGATTGTGTTAATTTATTTCATTGTAAGTTTCAATAAGATCATAAAATAATTCCCTCACAAGAAGGAAATTTCACATCATCTTATGGCAAAATATTATTGTTGTAACTGCCATTTCTTTGTCTACAATCACTAAAAAACACAAAATGCCATTGAAACAAAGAATTTCCATCTCCGGTTCGAAATGATCCTTGCTTCATGATCTCTCGGAAACGAGATTGTGGTTAACAACTAGAGAACCAACGGGTACAATGAACGCTTGTTTTGGTTTCTTCATCTCTATATTGATCACCATAGACCGAAACGGAAATCCAATTAAAAACCAAACCAAGCATGATAATGTGCTGCAATTTTCCATCTCCGCATCTTCGTTGACAGATCCATTCATACAGCAAGTTAAGCACACTAGACAGCACATTAATGCATAGTTTACTAAGAAGTAAGAAGAATAAAAAAAAAGTGATAGTACCTTATTCGGTACCGATCTAGCAGGCGTTGACGGCTTCAGTTCACGGGAAATGGAATACAAAATATCTCCCGAATCGTAAGTTTGAAGAGCCTCATAATGTTCTAGGCCGGAATTGGAATAAGAATTCTTCTTGTGCTTACTAAAGCTCCTTATGGGATTTAGCTTCCCCGAAAAGCCCAAACCCTTCTCTTGGAAATCGGCCTTTGGCCTCATAGTCCCAGCTGAGCACACAGCTCCCATTGTCTTCCAACAAATTTGCTCTTTGAAAATTTCCCAACTTATACCTAACACATCAATTCAAGCAAGGATGTGTTTTTCTCTTTAGTAATTCGAAAAAGGAAATAAACCTAATCTTTACACAATAGATTTAGCACAATAAATTACTACAAATATTCATTTCTATGCAATCGATAGACCTGTTGTAACCCTTCAATCTGTTTTCCCTATGCTATACTTTTTCGTAGATCCTAGCTCCAAAATACTAAAATAAAACTCACAGCACTTCATAGCTTCCAAAATCATAGAACTAATTACAAAATGTTAAAGATAACATTCCCTAAAAATAGTAATCAACCAACTAAATGACATGTTGACATTTCCTTGAGTGGAAAATATGATCAGCTCAAGGCCTTAAACCCAACAGAGAACAACAAAACAAGATAGCTTTCGGAATAACCAATGACAGAAATTATAATAGACAATCGATAAAGCAGGGTAAAAGCAATGAGTAAAATGGGACAAAGGGGAAGAAATGGAAGTGTGAAAATAATATTACCATGTGATTCTTGGGCAAGATGAAATAAATTCCACTTACAATTAAGCAAAAACAAGAAAATAAAATAAAAACACTTACTTTTCATAATTAATAATAATTTCACCTGTTTTCATGATTATCAAACAGGGAACACAAAATCTAGATAAAAGAAGCCGCCTTTAATCACAGAAATTCCCCAACTGCACTAGTAGATAATAATGATAAAGCATAAAAAGGTCAAAAAGTATGTGATCAACTTAAAAGCCCAGAAAAGATTGGGGCAGATTTCAATTCCTGAACTACGTGGAGTCTTGGACAAGATTGGAATTTACATAGGCATTCCCACCAGTCTCCTCATTTTCAACCCCTAAATATTAATCTCTACCTTAAACTGCAAAATGGAAGCTGACATGTAGAGAATGTCCATACCAGACCCCCTAAACTTAAAACAGAACTGAGGGTGAACAGTAGCATACCCCCTAATTTTTTAGGGGCCTGAACCATGTATTGATACATTAGTGGATCATTCCCTTGAATTTAATCTTAAAAAATTAGGATAGGGAGTCATTTCAGGGCTAATAAAAGGGCTTTGTTTTCAGAACTAGTTTCTTACTATGATCATGGTAACAAAACAGGAAACCCAGACGAAAGAACCTACCTTTAATCAAAGAAATTCTCCAATTTCACAATACAAGAGATCACAGAACATGATGAACATGAAGAGACTATAATCAACTCAACCACAAATAAAAAAAGCCACAGATTCATGATAAACAAGAACAGATTAGAGTGTATGAGCAATATTACCTCATGATTGTTGAGCATAGCAATTTCACTTGGTGGGGATATATTAAAACTAGAGTTGAAAATGGAAAATTGATGAGAAAATGAAGGGGCTTCTGAACACTTCAAATGAGTCCCTATCGTAAAATCTAAATTTAAGAGATTAAACTTAAGAAAACACTTCCACCAATATGGCTAACACTATTCAATCCCCTAAAAGTAGTGATTTGATTATTGTTGTTCCCCAGTTCTATTTTTTAAGTTTAGGGGTCATTATAATTTAAAGTTTGAGGTATACGGATCAAAATTTAGAGGCGAAAAATATCTAACTTGGCGGGAGTCCTATAATCAAAGTAACCAAACAAAAACTCAGATAAAAGAATCTACCTTATTGAAAAAAATTCCCAATTGTACAATACAAGAGATTCTAGAACAAAATGAAATTGAAGAGACTATGATCAGTTCATCTACAACAAAAAGAAAAACCACGAAATGGGGTGTAAAAGCAATATTATCACATGATTGTTGAGCATATCAGTTGACTGGGTGGGGAATTAATAAAAATAGAGTGGAAATTGGAAGATTTGAGATAAAAAGGAGGGGCATTTGAACCCCTCAAACGAGCCCCCCATCCTAAATTCTGAATTCTAGAGATTAAACTCAAAGAAACACTTCCACCAGTATATACAATACTGTATTATTTAATTCCCTAAAAAATAGGAGGTTTGCTACAGCAATCCACCTGAGCTAGGGACTATAGTTCGTCTCCAATTCTGTTTTTTAAGTTTAGGGATTATGTTGTGATCATTACCCATATGAAAACATCTAATTTAAAGTTTGAGAGATGGGATTAAATTTAGGGGCCAAAAATATCTAACTTGGAGGGAGTGCCTATGATCAAGGTAATCAAACAGAAATCTTGCCCCCCAAAAAAAATATCAAACAGAAAACAAAAAACCCAGGTAAAAGAACCCACCATTAATCAAAGAAATTCCCCAACTGCACTATACAAGAGATCATATAACATAATGAAACTATGATAAAAAAAAAAAAAGAGAACAGATTGGAGAATATAATTAATATTACCTTGAACTTAGAAATTGACCAGGTGGGGATCTATTAAAACTGAATAAAAATTGAAAACTAGTGATAAAAGAGAGGAGCTTTTGAACCCCTCAAATGAGCCCCTATCCGAGATTCTAAATTTTGGAGATTGAGCTCAAGGAAATACATACACCAGTATTTGGTATACCATTCAATCCCCCCAAAACAAGATTTGCTACAACGATCTATTCTTAAATTTAGGGGTATGTTAAATTTTGAAATTTGAAGAATTTAAAATTTAGAGGCCACAAATATCAAACTTTGGTGGGAGTGCATATGATCAAAGTAATTAAACAGAAAACCCAGATAAAAGAACCCACCTTTAATAAAAGAAAAAATTCCCCAACTGCACTATACAAGAGATCATATAACAATTTAATTTAAAGAATAAAAGCACTATGTTACCTTGGACATGGCAATTTTGACCAGGTGGGAATCAATTAAAATTGAAAAATGATGATAAAAGGAAAGGGCTTTTCAACCCCTCAAGCAGCCAATCAGACAACACGGAGTGTGTAATTTGAGCATTGACTGTTGCTGTTCTCTCTCTCTCTCTCTCTCTCTCTCTGTATCTTTGTATGTATCTAATTATCTTTCTCTATTTTATTCTAATTTAGCTAATTATAGAACCGGTCCTCATAACTTCAATAAAGGTTCTATTGGGCAATCCTAAAATTTAATTTCTATTATTCACAATCTAAAATATATAAGATGAACCAACGTTAGACCATAATACATAAGTATAATTCTATGGGGAGTTCTAAAAGCCTAAAACTATGTTTAAAAAAATTACACTGAAAATTTTATATTAAAATTGCAAATAAAAAAGTAGTATATTATAAAAATTATGAAATGACTGTAGCTCTTTCTAGTAAATTTACAACTCTATCCCTTGATTGGAATATAGAGAATATTCATAACAAATCTAGAAAGCTTAAAAAGAGTTTTGGAAATCAATAGTGATCTCATTGTTCAAGTGAATCATTGTTCAAACTTTACATTTTTAGAAATACTGAATAGCATTAGATACATTATGGTGAGCATGTCCTAATATTTTCTCAAAATTTGGATAGCATCCCTACAGAGTCACTGGTTGGAGTGCCGAAATAGGCCCTAGGTTTTTGGTATGTGACACAACTGGTTCCTTTCGCAGAATTATATTTACTAATGAAAAACAAATCACATCACCCATTTGTAGTTTGGGGTTACGATGAGTCTATTTACCATCATCATGCATCCGTCATCTCTAGATTTGAGCACTGTAACTTTTTCATTTTACAAAAATAAATAAACGGACCAAATATGTGATTTTTCTTCTCAGCTTGAGGGCTAAATCCATCGCCATATAAACCATGGATACCAAATGGATTTTCATTAAAACTATAGGGACCACTCATGTAATACAGGAGAGGCCAGTTAGCCAGGTATTGGTCTCCCGCCCGCCCCCGTCGCTCATCTATTCAACGCTCACGTCATCTTGACCGTCCATTACTTACACATTCAAGTAAATTAACGATTGTGATGCCATAACCTCCTCCCTATATTTATTACGTTCAAAAGAAAATAATAATAATAATAATTAGTTTCTCCCTATATTGGTATTGGAAAAAAAAGTTGGGAAATGATTGATGAGTATAATATTTGAACGTGTTAAAATTCGGATCATTATTTTTTTTATGCAGTCCACTTTTGGATCCCCGACTTTCCTCCATCTCGTCCCCATCTTGGAAAAGAATTGTAATCTTGTGGGGATTCACGTGGATAAACCCGATTGTTGAACTTGCTCGTCTGTAAATACGTCCATTATCCGATTCAAAAGAAAGAAGCACGAAAAAAAATAAGAGAAAAAGAAAAATTATTATACTCATTGTAATCCTCTTTTATATATAGTAAAAGTATAAATAATTTGTTTTGTCGATTAAATCTTATTCAAATGTGTTGGTGAGTCGAACCATGTATACCTTGTTATTCATTGTGTTTCTGCACTTATTTTAAGGGTTGATTCTTATAATTATTATTATAACACGTTATCAGCACGATACTCTAATGTGAAAATTTATTATTAAGCATATATTATGTTGAGCCCAATAATATTTTTACATAAATATTTGGCAATACTTTATACAATTTGATTTTATATATATTTACAATTGCGACATAAACTTTTCTGATAAATTGCATTTCCATCATGTAAATTACATTAGTAGTCCTTAATAGTTTTGTAAATTTTTTATTGTCATCCAAATTTATTTTTCAAAACTGTATATTTACCCTTTCAATTTGTATAATACTTATTATCCTATTTGTATTGTATAGATTTATATTTACTTCTAAAATTTCATTACCAATCCTGAAGATTTGCGTTATTAATTTCTAAAGAATTAGTATACTTAATTGATTAATATAAAAGATTGGTATTTAAGTAATTTCATGAGATTAATTATGAAAATTGAGCAAGAGATAATTCTAGAAGAATTAGTTTAATTAAATAAGGTAAACCTGAAGATTGGTAGTAATTACCGAATAATTATATTTATTGCCATAATACTTTTATTAGCTGCTTTTCTATTTTATTTTGTGCTTACTATATATTTTTTCTCTTATGAAAGAAATGACCAACATTTAAAGGGTTTCATTTACTGAAATTAGTGTATTTGTTGATAACTATTTGTCTGGGGTCCTTGCTACTCAAATTCATTTAGCTGCTAAAAATCTTGGCGATACTTTTATTGAAGAGCGTGCGTCGTTCCAGCAAAACATGGCTCGAGCTACGATTTTCCTTCGCCACCACCTCCATGAGCAATTGAAAGTAGAATATCTTACTGTTACTGATCCACTTGAGCTTTGGAGGAGTTTGTAAGAACAATATGAGCATAATAGGCTAGTGTTACTTCCAAAAGCTCGGGTTAACTATTACTATCACTGATGCTGACATGCTTAAAAAGACCTTATCAACTTTCCATGCTTCGAATATGCTCCTGCAACAACAATATTGAGAGTGGAGATTTACAAGGTATTATGAGCTTATTGCAAGTCTTTTCATGGCAGAAGAAGATAATAAATTTTTGTTGAGGAATCATCAATCTTGTTCAACTAGCACAACACTATTTCTAGAAGTAAATGTTGTTGAATACCAAAATCATGGTAAGAAGCAGGGTCTTGGCCGGGGACATAGATACAGGAAAAAATATGGTGGTAACAAAGGATCAAAATGGAACTACCATCTGAAGTGGAAGAAATCTGAACAAATAAAAAAGTATGGGAAATGCAAGGAATATGTGCCACCCAAAGAGGACAATTCGAACGCCTGTCATAGATGTGGAAAAACTGGTCATTGGTCTCGCACATGTTGCACGCCTAAACATATTGTCGACCTTTTCCAAGAATCAGTTAAACAAAAAATGAAATAACTTGAAACAAACTTTGCTAATGTTGAAAATCTCAACTCAAAAATTGAATCCTCTACTAGCACTCGTCTTTTTTGACGGTCCCAGAGACAATTAAAACTTGGTATTATGTGTGTTACCATATGTAAAATAAGTTGGCTAGTTGTGTATTTGTTTTAAATAAGTTAGCTGCTTGTTAAGTTTCATGTAATTATCTTGTATATTTTATCAATGTATTATTTGGTTTGATATTAATAAAATACGTTTTCTTTTATATAGTGGCATGGATTTCAAAACTAGCACTGAGAAAGATATATGTATATTGGATAGTACTACCACACACATCATCATCCGGAATAAAAAGTTCTATATAAATATTAAACCATTTGTTGCAAATGTTAATACAATTTCTATCCCACATAACTTAATAGAAGGCTCTAGAATAGCATATCTTATATTGCCCAAGGGCACCAATTATGCATTGAAGATGCTCTATATTCTTCCAAATCAAATAGAAACTTATTAAGTTTCAAAGATATCCGCAGAAATGCATATCATGTTGAGACTGGGAATGAGGGAGATAAGGACTATCTCAATAGAACAACTATCGTCTCAGGCCGGAAGCTTGTGATTAAGAAGTCTTATTCTTTGGACTTGTATTACACAACAATCAAGTTCATTGAAATGCACTCCGTAATGCACCAGAAGTGCAACAAATCACAAAAAGCTCATTGTGACCCAAAAATATTTATCCTTTGGCATGATCGAGAGGCCATCCAGGTTTAACAATGATGAATCAGATAATAGAAGGCACAAATTGACATTCATTAAAAAATCAGAAGATTCTTTTGCCTTGTGACTATACATATGCTACTTGTTCAATTGGTAAGTTGATCATAGGACCATCTCCCTTGAAAGTAAGCATAGAACCACCTAGTTTCTTACAACGCATTCATGGTGATATAAGTGAGCTAATACATTCATTTTGTGGTCTATTTCGTTACTTCATGGTGTTAATAGATGTTTCATCCAAATGATCACATGCTTATTTATTATTAACTAGAAATATTGCCTTTGCTAGGTTGTTAGCTCAAATCATCCATTTATGAGCCCAACTTCCGGACTACCCAATCAAGTCTATACGTATAGATAATGCTGGTGAGTTCACCTTACAAACTTTTGATGATTATTGCATGTCTATAAGTATAAACGTCGAACATCCTGTTGCATATATTCATACATAAAATGGTTTGGTTGAATCTTTCGTAAAATAATTGCTAGACCACTTCTCATGAAATCTAAATTACCAGAGTCTGCATGGGGACACTCCGTTTTACATACTACATCGTTAATTCGTATCAGACCATCTGCTCATCATGTTTACTCGCCATTACAATTAGCTTTTGGTCAACAATCTAATGTTTCCCATTTACGCAATTTTGGTTGCGCTGTATATGTTCATATAGCACCACCTCAACGCACTACAATGGGCCCACTACGTCGTCTAGATATCTATGTTGGTTTTAATTTACCATTCATTATTAGATATTTAGAACCCCTTAACAGATGATTTGTTCAAATATCATTTCGCAGATTATCATTTTACTGAAGTAATTTTTCTATGATTGGGGGAAAAAAGTCACAACCTATAGAGCAACGAGAAATTATATGGAATACATCTTTATTGACTCACCTTGATCCTCGTACAAATCAAAGTGATGTAGATGCCCAAAAAATTATTCATATACAAGGTATTGCAAATCATTTACCCGATGCATTCACTGATACACATAAAGTATTGAAGTTACATGTTGCAGCTTCTAATGCTATGGCTAGAATTAATGTCCCTGTTGGGATATCAGCAATCGATGAACCAAAACCACGCTTGAAGCATGGGAGGCCTGCGGGTGCAAATGATAAGTTGCCTCTAAAAAGGAAATCACGATGTCTAGAAAATTTTTTCTAGCAGAGGAAATTTAATTGATTAACCTCCTCAAGAAAAAATCTGAGTAGAAGGATCCCCTAAAAAGAATAATAAGCCAAATAATTGTAACCCTGGAAGGGATCAGTCAATTACTCAATCCCAACTCTCTGAACAAGTTCTTTCTGAAAAATGTAATATGTACCTAAAATAATAGCGAGATCTCAATATTTTATGGAGAGATGTGTAATCAGAGTAAAATCATTGTTGATGAAATTTTTGCATACACAATGACTATTGAAATTATTAAGGATC
>MKEJ01014798.1:0-22122 GCA_001753735.1 Embelia ribes
ACTAATTCTTATAATAAGATCACAAAACCTAATACACAACATCTCCAATTTTATACACAATACAACACACAACATCCAATGATTCCATTTAATAAATAATATCGTCAACACATTTACGGTTTTATTTATTAAATGAAATATGCGAAAAACTTGCTCGAAAATTTCCGGGACGTTACAGTTTTAACCTAAATAAACCGAAAATTTTAAGCTGTATACATCCAATTTTTTTTATACAGAAATAGTCTGATTTATTTACTTAAAAGTTGTAATCAAACCAACCTATTAGGGTTGAATGTACCTACCTTCGTTTATTATTTATCAATTAGCCAATACTAAAATGGATTTTAGAAAAGGTTATATGTTAATTTCCTAGTGGGTTTAAATTAATTTAGAGCGATGGTTGTAGATTATAAAAAAAAATAGTTTATATTAGCCTAGTTGAATTTATTTATTGGTTTTCCTTTACTTCAATTAATTCTATGTTTGAATCTAATTTTCTTACGCTATTAGTATTGACTTTGATTTTTATTTTCTAAAAGGGCGGAGTTTATTATTTGGCGACTCAACATGAATAAATTTTATTTAAAAGTTGCAAATAAGATTTCTGTTGAGTTCACATCCACAATTTCCGCTGTATAACGAATGTTTTAATTTTGGAAAAAAAATTAAAAACTTAATTCAGAAAATAGAAAATAAATTAATCAAATTGACTCAAATCAATAATTAATAAAACTTGAATAACTAATCTCCAGAGGTCATTTCAAAAAAAAAAAAAAAATCCCCATAGACTTTGTATTTAGAGTATTGTTTGATTGTATCTTAGAAGTAAAAACTAATGACTATATGTGGTTGATGAAAAATTAAAATTAAATACTAATACTTACTTTATGGGATTGAAAACTATAGTTTTTAAATCATCTTATGAGTAAAAAGAGTTTGCTCAGATGAATTTATGGGTTTGTTGTACTTATCTCAAATAGATTTTATCATTATACAAAATTATTGAGGTCAATTTTGTAAAATCATTAAAAGTTTCAAAATCAAATTTACTATTAAGTCGAAAAAAAAGAACAAAAGTATTTTTTTATTATTTATGGTAATGTAAATAATATTTACAACTAATTACCAAACCAAATTGTACTTGTGAGTATGATAAAATAATTCTGATTTCGGGATTTTTGAATTGAAACATACCGCGCTATAATCAAAACAATAATCTACGAGTAAGAAAAAATACCTCGTGAAACTTATGAATCGATTCTCTATCCTCTATTTTCTATTAAATTCAATTGATTTATATTCATTATTATGATTGACGAGCGTCTCTTATTGCTACTGCAAAAACCGTACTTGAGTTTTTCACGTCATAAGATGCCCGAGAAAATGGGCAAGTTCCTTGTATTAGAAATTCGTACATACGAGATGCATCACTATTTGAATTTCATTGTTCTAAAAACGCATATCTATCGAGATATATTTTATAACTTGCTATCGTCTTGCATAACAAACATGGACCTCACAATCTCGTACTCGTTCATTAAGAACGCCTTTTTCGCTATCATTTTCCAAACAAACTGTGTAAATCAAAACCTATTTCTAGATAATAATTTGCTAAACATCTTGGATAAAATAAAAAACACAGCCATATATATAAGCCCAATATTTTGCTATAAATGTATCTCAACATTACATCAGTTGAGTCATTTTACTTAAAAATAAGAGATGAAAATTACAATCTCATATCCAATTTAAGGCTCCAAGGTCATGATTTACGAAGATATTGATACGGATAACAATGGTTGAGTTTTGGTGTATCGTCCTGCAAATTAGTTAAAGCTCGGTTTTCCACTAATGTCATCGCCATCATCCAAGCTTTAAAAATTACAGGAAATTGAGATCGGCTCAAATTCCAATTTTTTATTTGTGACTTCCAAATTATTCAAAGTAATTCTTCCATTATGTGCTTTCAATTACCCAATTATTCACACGTGTTGTTGCCTTTTCAGCCTGCATTTGCAAAAAATAAAATAAAAATTAATAAATAAATAATTTAAAATATAAAAATTATGGTAAATTGTGTACCTCTTTTTCCCAGTCACATTTGATAGTGATAATTGTCAATATCAAGGTTTGAACTGCAGTTCCTCCAAATATCATTCCAGCCCATATACCCTGATTTTTTAAATTTCATTTAGTAATTAGTTGTACACTAAATCATATTTTAAAAAAAAAATTTACTCCCACTGTCACTGTTTAAAGGGCCTGTTTATTTTTCTTAGGCAGATTAAGAAAAAATTAGTTAATGTGGTTAAATCACAAAATTTGTACATTTCTTCTAATAATATGTCATTCATTGGACTATGAAAATATACATTTGTTGATAAAATGCACGTTAGGATATTAATAAAATACTCATTTTAACTTTCTCTTAAATATTAAGTACAATGAACTATATTATGAGACAAACCAAAAAAATCAGAAAGACAACATTATTTTTTTTTTGGGCAATTTTGTTAAAACTAAAATGCACATATGTCTTTCATCCAAGTCCGTCGATAGAAGAAAATCTATACACCGTCGGTGAATTAAAATTAAATTCTTTTCTTAATATGTCAAAAACAAATGCTTTGTGACTATAATTGGGATAATTTTTAGTCCCTAATATTATAAAAGTAAGTAATTAAAATAAATACTTACCATAACTCCTTGATTGAAAACCCAACCCATGATAAATCCACAGGGGATTCCAATAAGATAGTAACACCCTAAGTTAATATATGCTACATAGGATTGCCATCCAGATCCAACAGCCACACCTATACATACATATACAAAATCATTTGTTATGCATAACAACAAATATAACTTATGCATACAGAAAATTACTAGCACGAAAAATATGTAGAAACAAGATATGAATTGTCATTTTATTTTATTTTTTTAAAAAGGCCAAGGCACATCAATTATGAATAAATTTACGGTTTTTTTCTACTTAGGCAACAAAAATACTAAGGTGCCATCGTAATCGATGAAAAATTATCAAAGAATTGGGAACAAAAATACTAAGGTGCCGATAAACAAGCCACATGTTCATACGGCATTTTTTAAGCGAACGAGAATGATTGGCATATACAAGGGACCAATTATGTACATTTTCTAAAATGGTGGGTATAAATGATTTTAACTGAAACGACAAGGACCAAATGGGGAACGTACTTGAAATACAAAGACTAATAATGTAATCATGTATTAACATTATTAATGAGAGGAAAAGAGCCAAAAAATTCTACTATAGAACAGTATCAATATTAGCTAAAATACTATAAAATTAACTGTTATTTCTAGTTTACATATTTGGATTTTACTTTTTCATGCACCAGTTTATGTAAATTAGATGAGAGAAACGAAGAAAAATGAAAAAAAAGGGATAGAAAAACAAAAATTCTGATAAAAATATGGAAGATGGGAGATAATGCGAAGTAGATGTGTACTTAAAAATAGGAGTGAGGAGAGAAAAAATTTAGCTAATAAATAGTGAATAGGTAAATTTATCACTTCTTTCAAATTTTGAAATTTTATAACTAAAATAGCTAAATGTGATGATTTACCTAATCTGATGTGAATGTGGTTAGGCATTGATATTAATTTATCAGTACATATTAAAAAATTACAAGTAGATGAGAAAGTTACAATTTATTGTTATAATTTTGTTTCTTTTTAGTCGCACAAAATCTAAGGTAATAACTTTTGCGATAACAATAAGAATCAAACTCTCAGCAGCTAAAAAATACATATAACAAAGAGTGGCAAGTTTTAACAAATAATTTAATTTTAATCTATGAGTTTTTATACACCAAAAGTTGGGCTTATTGGTTCCCATAGTTTCTAAACAATCTTATTTGGTCCCTATATTTTCACTTATTAATAAAAATAGTTCCGTGGTTTTTAAAAACTAACATTGTCCCCATCATGGATGTAAGGCCATCCTAAATCGTCAAATATTCATTATTTAATCACTTAATTATGTTGCGATACCAAACATGATGACATGTGCAAAATGTTTTAATAACAATGAGAAGCGAGCTTTTAACAAATAAACAAAAAATATTCATCAATAAATAAGTAGTAAGTTTTAACAAGAATTCGGGTATTAAAAAATCTACGCACGCACCAATGATCCATAACCGGAATCGTATCAAAGCCTATGCGCTCAAATACGTTAATTTTGCCTTTAAGAAAAAGTATTCGATGCATATTGTGATAAATTTATCACAACATAGGTATTCAAATAAATTTATATACATGATTTTCTGTATGCATGTCGTTACGTGAGAGACAGAGAGAGAGGTACCCGAAAGGACCGGCTGGACGCTGTTGAAGAGAATGGTGAAGGCCAAGAGAAGAGAGAGCTTGTTCACAGCCTCAAGGACTTGTTCACTAGAGGAGAAAATAAGTGCAAGCTCATTGTGGAAAATTAATATCAAAACCCAGAAAAATAGTCCAATTGCTATTGAAGTCCACACAGCTACAATTGTTGCAAATTTAGCCCCTTTTGCATTGCCTGCTCCTAGCTCATTTGCCACCCTCACTCTGTATAAAAATAGGTAAAGCATTGGTGAAACCGCGATACACGAATTATGTGTAGGAATTTTTGTATTTTTAGCGTTTGATTTTTCAAATTTTATTTTTGAGGAATTTTTAATTGGTAAATTGGACCAAGTATAACGAGTTACAAGTGGAATTTTAATTGCGAAATTGATACGGAAATCTGATTTAAAAAAAATAATGAAAACTAATCCGTGTCAAAAAAATTAAGCAGAAAGTAGTAGAAGGGGCTACCTTTAATGTTTTTACGTGTTGATTGACCAAATTATATAACTTTTGTGTATATGTTTTACTTGTTTGCTGGAGAAAATTTCACCTTCACACGTAAACACATAACCTTAACTATACAAATTCAAAATTTTTGAGATTTTTTTTTTTATAAGGACGAACCTAAAAGAGAATTGTTGAGGAAATGCTTCTTTTTTTATTAAAATATTTAAAGCAATAAAAATAAACAACAAATATGAAACGCTTTTAGCTAATTAGAGAAAGGTATTTATTTGCTTTTTTTTTTTTTTTTTGGAATTTGTATTTATTTGCTACTTTAGGCATGGGATAGAATTTGTTTGTGTGTGGTTGAGAAAATGAACAAATAATAATAATAATAATAATAATAATAATTCTGTTGTGATAATGATGGCTCACCCTGTACCACGTGAAAATACATATTTGTGCTTTAAGTATTTGTCTATAAATAGGCAAGCTAAGTTCTCAGCTGGATGTAGAAAAATAAGAGAGAGATAAGATATATATCAGTATGTGAGGTTGTACTACTTTCCATTCCTCTACAAAAATTAACGAGGTACTGAGCTTTGTTTTGTGAACTAGGCCTAATTCTGGAGTGTTAGAGGACTAAACAACGTATATTTTGTTGTTCATTTTTTTCTAGCATCTTTATTATATGCTTATTAGTATTATAGGAAGTTCAACTTCCCCCTACCAAAAACTTAAATATTACCCTAGGTTGGGCCCAGGTAGTTAAGTGTTGTTTACCTAACTAGAAGTCCAACCCAAGCAACCTAATCATGCTACAAGCATGTGCACATACATCATTTTGGGGTATGTGTCTTCAATATCAAAAGCCTCACTGATTATGGTATTTTATAGACTAGCCTCCAAATAAAATAAAACTACATATATCAGCACAAGAGGATAAGATTGCACAGCCATATCTTTACAATTGTAGCTAATTTCAACTACTGCAAGGTGATGCCATGCCATAAATAATGAGAACTATCGCATGCCATAGCATGTGACTCTCTCTCTCTCTCTCCCTTTCTCTCTCTAATCACTACAGACATGATGTTAAAAAAAAGATTCTTTGATTTTTTCATCACAGATAGGAGGGATTATAGTATCAGGTGATATGCAATAGTAACTTAGTTTAGAATATTATAACCTGTTACAGCAATAATTCTGATTAGCATCCCAAAATTGATCTGAAAGCCCTATTGTTTTGCAGCTCTTCTCCAAATAGCTGATACCATCACGAAATACAAAAACAAGTTATTCAACAAATGTTCAGCATAAATTCCTACTATTGTTCGAAAAGCATGAATTTGCAACAAATTTTTATTGAAAATGGGATCTTTGGAAATATAAAGGATGAAGAAACATTAATGAGATACAAAAAACATACCAGGTATAAGAAGTCACCATTAATCAAGCTTCTTTCCTTGTTATCCTGACATTTTGATAGGCAACTCATATTTAGAACTCCAGACCAATTCAAATAGTAAAGAAAAAAGCTAAAGTTCTATGGTTAAATCCAAGTGCTACAAGAATCTACTACTGAATGCACTTGCTCGACAAAGCTACATAAAACAGTTCAAGTGCTTGAATTAACTCAAAATCCTGACATAAATTCAATTGTACTTATGAATAAAATATTCAAGAATCAAATCATGCAAGGATTTGTGTTACACAAGACGAGAATTTCAAACAATGGCCGTACTTAACAAGTAGTCATGTCAATTAATAATGTTGAATCGTAGCAAAACTACCGTTCTTTACAGAGGATAATACACACACAATATCAAAATCTTCTAACTTAAATCCCCATTCCCAAAAGGAGTTTTAAGGTTGAAAACAAATCTTCCAGTTATGGCCGGAAGCTATCCTCATAGTGAACATTCAGAAAACTGACCTAGTATTAGGAACTTAGCGAAGGTTGTTTCCGTTAGTTCTGAAAAAAAGATTCTCGTGAAATAAGAAATAACATAAACTTAGCATTTTCAAAGATCATTTCCAATATTTAACTGATAAAATCGATACCAAACTCAAACCGACCCTAAGCTCTTAGAAACATTCTTCATAACCTAATACTTCTATCCTTTATTTCCCTCACTTTTTATCTTCCCAAAGTCACCTCCGTAAGCCTGAAGAAGTTTGTGCTTTTTGCTTTTTTTTTTATATTTTCCCAGGAAGACTCAATTTTAAGCTGAGCTTTTTTGGATGTTTTGCCCCACAAAACTGTTTACTTAAAAAGAACCAGGCTTTTTTTGGCTTACAGTAAAGCCAAACAAGAACTAGTTTTATCTAAATTCAGCAAGACTGAAAATTGAAGAACAAGCATATGCCACAATCAACGGAATAAGCAACAAAATTACACAACTCACTTAGACGGCTATAATCATATCTATTATGATGTTCACATTTAATGATGCCATTACCAACATTTGCATTTAAAATACTCGCTCACCTGAAACAGTATATGCCCAAGGCAGTCGTGATTTCATGAACCACTGATGTAGCGAAATGCAGATACAATGCCACTACGACAAGCAAAAATGAAAACCAAATCAATGCTTTTGACTTGATAGATATAAAAATGATGTGAAAAAGAAAAAACTTTTTACTAAGAAACAAAGCAAAAAATGCTTAGCTATAAATGAATTAATAGAATAAAATTATGTTCTCGTATCCAGAAATACAAGAGTAAAGAAAGTGAGTTATCGGTAGAAAGTAAGTAAAGCAAAGGGGTTATTGAGAAGTCAAAAATATGCACATAAGCAATACAATCGCATCTTACCTGTATATACACAATAGCCGAGGAGAACCCAGAATTCATCAAATAAGGGTACTCTGCGAAAGAAGAAATAAACACATAATGTAAAAAAAAGCTTGCCACTTGTGCTAGATAAGTAAAGTACCACATACCCATCATTCAGTCTAGCTGTAAGAGCATTTGCAATCCCAAGAGGAAGATACAAAAGAGACTACAAAAGTAGCAAAACAGATGAGAACATGGCAAACTAAAAAAAATAGGTTATATCACAAGAACTGAACCCTGTACAATTCGAAGATAGAACTCAAACAATTAAAAGCAAAATTTAAAATGCAACTGACCATGCACATACTAGTCTTTAATCCTTTCGGTTCATCACACAAGTGAGCCAAAATCATCCTTCCCTGCAAAACCAAGCTTTATTCACAAACACTACATGAAAAACATCGATAATTTAAATGAGTAAAAATAGGTTAACTCAACTCCTTTCCAACTAATTGGTGTCCTTTACATGGAACTTTTTTCGATATAATATCAAACCAAGGATCAAATCTACCGCTATTAATCCATTATGCGACGTAATGTTTCTTTATGATTATAAAGTGACACATTCAGGTGCATACTAGTCATTGCTTTCAGTTACTATATTCCCCCTCTTCCTAACTGGTACATTTAACGATCTTTGTCGTAATGATCGAAGCCAATAAACTGTCTTCAATGTTTTTTTGGTATATCTTCGACACACGCTACCTCAATCATCTCGAAAATCCTAACTGTTTCTAAACCTATCATTAATATTTTTACCACATTTTCCTAGAATTCTCGTCTTGGGTACTTTCACTATGAAATATGTTAAATTAAATTCAGAATTTAGCATCACAATGCAACTTCGATGTATCAATACAAGGGCCAAAAAGTAAATCCAGAGAGAAACACATTTAGGCAACTATATTTTCTATCCAAGTGCTTTTGAACACAAGCACGTAATGTACTTAACAATCATGGACATCACAAGGACAAGGTAACAAAAACACTATTTAAGTCCAAACATTAAGAAATTCAAAAGAGCTCAGAGTTAAAAAATTTAATAATCTTAATATTGAACTGCACGGACCATTTTTGAGCAGTGCTAAAAGAATTAAACATAACCGGACAGAGTATCCAGAGAAGAAAAACCAAATGTATACATTCCCCAATGAGAGAAACTACAGGTTACGTTGGCATAAGAAGCCAAGCTCGTTATCAGCTAATATTGAGAATATACAATCAGAAAACTTCCACTGTTAAGAAATCGGGCAAATTTAAGATTAAAATTTAAATCACATAAGTTAAGAGGTCCGACTCACCACAAGGAACCCAAAGGCAAGTCCAGTTCCTAGCATGACCAAATGTGGGTAATTTCCCATCAAATCATTAGGTGACAAATAATCCCTGCAGACGAGGTGAGTAAAAACCAACATGAGAACATATATTAAACCTATGTAGATGAAAAAGGGAAACATGATAACTAGCCAACCTACCACACCAGGACTCCTCCCAATAGCACAACAAATGGGTAAAGCTGACAAGACAAAGTGATCAGAGATGATCAGTGGAGTTTCAAAGTTCAAAGAAAGAAAATACGGAACAAAAAAGAGATTACCATTGCCAATGCCAGCAGCATGCTTCCTTTACGTGCTTGAACAACCTTATAAACATTATAGACACTGCAAATAGTAAGGCACCATGTAAAAAACTTCAAAGTTCAAACTAGACAATATAAAAAAAGTAGCCAAAATATAGGAAATAAAACAATTGGTTTGGCAACTGGAAAATGCTCTCGACATTCAGTCTAACCCTAGCAATGTCCACAAAAATGTTCAAACTTCTTGACTATCTCTTAAGCATACACTATTCAACAGATAACAAGAGGGAAAGAAGCAATCATGATTAATAAATCTACAAAGAAATAGGTCGGGGCATTGACAAAAGAAGAATTACTTACTTGAATGAGATTGTTGGTATTACGGCAAAAGCTATCATCATAAACAAAACAGCTTGGTACGTTGTGATTTCAGAGAGAGAGAGAGATGGAGAGAGAGAGAGAGAGAGAGGCAGAAGATATTTAAAAATAAAAAGTATAGGCGTTAAAATCGACCAAACAATATTCAAAACATCATGCAAAGCACTGAAAAAGACAAATATATAGAACAAGAACAAGAAAGAAGAAGAGATCAATAGAAGATTAACATGCCAATCAAAGTAGATAAAAAGATCACAAGCTAGAAGATGTCAACGACAAATATACTACTCGAATTGACCTCCTTATTGAAGAGGAATAGGAGGAATAGGTATTCGGTCTAACGCTTTAAGATTTAAGCACCTCACATCCACAAAAGTTATATGATGTTAAACTTAACAGCAATGGCAGAGGCTCCAGAAGACCAAAAAAAAAAAAAAAGTCCACGGAGTTTATAACATGGAAGAAACAAAATAGATAATTCCTTCATAACGGAAACCAGTGTTCAAAAACTATACGTGCTAAGGCAAATATTTCGAGTCAGAAAATGGCAGCTGACAAATATTACATGCATATAGACAACACCAGGAGAACTCCCCAACAATAACAACTAAATCATGAATGCCATATAAACAAGGGGTCCACACATGCTCTTTAACAATAGTAAAAAATGTTTTCAAGGCATGTATAAACACTCACGTCATAAATGATATAACCTCACTGTCCCCTCATTCTGTCTAGAAAAAGTAGAAAATAAGTCTGTCAGTCTTACCATTTAGAATTGGAACCCAACTCAATAAAGGAATAGATCTTCCCAAATTTTGCACCCACCACTCGGCACCTGAAACCAAAATAAAATGAGGGGATCAAAATGGAGAATAATAATCCAAGATAACTCATTATCAAGAAAAATGGCATCGGGTAGCAAAGTAATATCATGGATATGGTCACAAGTGACCATCAAGAAAACACATGGGTATATAACAAATAAATGAATAAAATGCATACCAACTACGGCTGTGAAGAAATGACAAACATATATCAGCATAAGACCTTCCGTAGGTCCGTTTACAGCCGGAAGAATAAGGGTATTTGTGAAATAACTGCGCAAAAGAAACAACATGAATGACATTCAACAATGATAAAAATTGAAGAATAAAGTTATTTTAGAAATTACAAAAACTAAAGCTCGCCTAGATATATATCGCTCAAATTAACTGATTAATGAAAACAAGTAACAGATCACTGGGAACATAACAAGGCATGGAACAATAAGAAAATATTGTCACTTTTCCAGTACTAAGGTTTAGAAAGCCTCTTAGAGCGTAAAGGCCAATCTAGAAAAGAGTCTCAAAGTTATGCAGAAACCAAGAGTCAAATGCATACTTCACTTCACGTGCCTCTGGGAACATAACAATGCATGAAACAATAAGAAGATGTTGTCACTTTCCGAATACTAAGGTTTAGAAAACCTCTTTGAGAATATAGGCCAGTCTAGAAAAGAGTGTCAAAGTTATGCAGAAACCACAAGTAAATTGCATACTTCACCATACATACCTCTGTTGTATTACTGTTCTATGTCAACACCACCATTGCCATATTAGCAATAGAAAGAAATTGATCTTAGACCATATTAAGTTCCAATTGGATAAATCATTGTAATTGGCCTCGGGAAAGGGAAGAACAAAAACTGCTATATACTTCATCACTCGGATCTAATTTCCAAAACAGATACAAAAAACAAAAAAAAAGAAAAAAAGAAAGAAGGAAAACAAAAACAGAAAGTCAACTAAGAATAAATATTAAAATATTTATAAAATGATGCAATAAGCAAAATTCAACCAGCACATCATGGGCCACTTACTGTTCCCATGTAGCACCATAAAATGGAACTGCAGAAATCACCCAGAACCAGAAAGAACTTCTACCGCACATCGCAGTGCTTCCAAAGGCCATGGACTCAAACTGATAACAAACAATGTAAATAACAATGCATTTCCAATGGCATTAAACAAAAAAATAATCCGACATCTCAGAAACTAAACATACCGCACATGCAAGAGCGTCACATCCTGCAATGTTTGAATGACAGACTAAATTAGTACCAAAACAAAATGTTTATGCATACAAAACTAATTTGCTCAAGAGACAAATTCACCATGATCAAATAGCTCCCCCAATGGACTAGAGGAATTTGTCCGTCTTGCCTGCTTCCCGTCAACGGCATCAAAAGTCTAACATGTATTTGAAAGTTTAGAATGAACATTCTACACTGGGACAAATCAATTATGGACACCAAATAAACAGAGGAAGCATTCCTAAAGAAATTGGTAAATCAAAGAGAAACAAAAATCTAACATTTATGTTATTTATCTTTCTCACTCAAATATGTGCATGACACACTCTGTTGAGGGTTTATAGCGATCCAAGTACCAAAAGTTCACTTAGTAAATGACTGTAGGATACAGTCAAGCAACAGCACAGTAGAAGGAAGAACTGCAAGAAACACCAGGTATATTTAAATCTAGATAAGTAAAAAGTACAAGAGGCTCTCAAAAAATTAGATCACCTAAATATAATTAAAGGAAATTGAAGACTGTTTAGACAACATAAAGGAGTGCAAACTCCTAAAATCAATAAAAATAGTTAAAGAATCCCAAAACGATTCAAGACACAAAAGTTAAAATAAGTGCAAGAAACTCTTGCTCAATCTATGACAGTCAAAGAACTATTTTCAAATATACAACAGCCTTGTTCCTCAAATAAACAAAATGGCTCAGTAAGCGGCCTCCTCTACCCCTGTAGTGTTTAACGATCAGATCGTCTTCAAAACATGAGCTACTGACATAAATACCATAATAAAGGATATGTATATTGTTGGTAATACATCAAATAAGTCAAGCACTAAAAAAAAATCTGATTGAAAATGAGCAACAACGCTTAAAACCATAGAAGAACTATTTTTTTTTTTTCGTTTTGTTCTCTTTGCATTCTTCTTTTTGTTTAGTAAGTAGATTAGATAAGAGTTAGTTACATGACTTTGTTGCTCTGTGTAAAACACACAACACCCTTTGAATAGTCTTATCAGAATGCATAAATAGGTCCCTTTAAAGAAAATGTAAAATGTAGCATACTGCTCTACGAAATAAAGTAAAAGGAACGCAGACATAACAATCAATCCTCACCAAAAAGTTAGCATCCACAATATGAACAAATGCTGAATTAATAGTCCAGAAAATATCATAATGATTTTGATTATTTAGTCAAATGCATTTCTTGATGTTAAAATCAAATAAATACATGGGATAGTCCATTCTTGTTTTTTGAAATTACATATTTTTGCCATGCCCACTATTTTCTAGAAAATATCGTCTCGGCGTCTTTGTATCATATCTTGTTCATGTTGCATTCCTGTACCAGTGCTGTTTAGATCATACGCAACAAGACCACAAACCATAGATGCTTTGACATAATAAACTGACAGGTAATTAAGATCTGCAAGGCCTAGGAGAAAAAAATTATTCTGAATACCTTACAATGCCAGTAACTTCCACAATATATGGTCAATTCAGTTTTATTTGTTCCATACAGAATCAGGGAGAAAAACACGCTACACTAACTAACACGGAAAAGGGAGAGAACACACTACAGTGACTAAAGCAAGCACAAATTAACATGTTAAGAAAAAAATAAAAATATAAAAAAATCAAGGTACCTGATATAAGAAGAGAAGTAAACCATGCATAAAGTTAACCCATCTTGGCGGAGCTGAATCCAAGTGAGGTGAATATAACTGCAACAACAAAAAATACATATCAACTCAAGCAAAACAGTTCACATAGAATCTGAATTAAGAATTCCAATCTGAAGTATAAAGTTTCAATAATGAAAGCATTATATTTAAAAACATCAATAGTCATCTAAAGGAAAATATTCATATCAATAACACATCCAATGCACTCAAAAGTTGTAAAGCACATCATTACAGCTTGCCTACTTATATTGTACATGACAAAATTCATGCCTTCTAGTTGACACTGAATTAACTCATTTGCAGCGCCAATCAAAATATTATATGTTAATACTATCAAAGGAAAGTCTTCATATCAATTACACATCCAATCAAAATTGTCACTTCTTTTAAGTTGCAACCAATTCCTACAATTCAGCAGACGTATATTATACAAGACTTATCAACGGATACTCCACACACATCTGTTGTGCATATCCAGAAGCTTCGTTGATGCAATTGCTAAAATAACATTCCAAGTGATCTGGTAAGAAACCTTTCAGATTGTATAAAATGACCAATCATGACAAGTGTTGAGTAAGTTTACTTTGTGAAATAACTAATAGCGGTTGTTCAACCCCGGCAAGAAATCCTGCTATAATAACTGATTAGACACGAGTTTAAGAATCAACTGTCATGTTTGGATGTTTCAACTTGATTAACTAACAAATCCAGTAATGAAATAGAGCCTTAAATATGATGGTAGAAATTTGACACGGAGTCTTCTCCAACATTGTAAACCTTAATTACCAACTCCAATATGGCCATACCACCTGTAGAAATTTTAAGTGTTTGTTTTTCCGCTAAAACCCAATAAAAAAAATTGAAATGTCTATCATGAGAATCTGGTAAAAGACAATTAATATCATTATAAAAGAGAAACAACGAGCAGAATAAGGGAAAAGCATATTAACTCACATATCCAAGCACAGCAGATATGACCAGGAACAAGAATCCCGTAAGAGTAATCTGAAATAAAGAATGTAATAAAAATTACTCAAAGGTAAATGCAAGAGGTCATCCATGTAGTGGTCAAAGAAGCCTTACCATGTTAGGACTGAAAAATGCATCCAGTACATGCAAGAAAAGAAAATCAAAGCAGTTAGTGAGAAGCACTACAAGATTTCACTATAGGCTCACAACTTTACAAGCCAAATCATTTAATTAAATATACAACAGATAGATCACAGTACATATGCAGAAGTTTCAGGTCCAAGCCCTAAAAGTCTTTACTCCTAATGTTACGGCAACAAAAGCAACCTAAAACACGTAATTCCAAAAGGGCAAAAAGATAGATATATGAAACTAAATGCTATAACAGTCTCTCAATGAAACTGAAATCCCTTTTACAAACTAGTTAGGCCTGGTGATAGAACTGCACAGTCAGCTTCATTCATACAACAGACTTATGCCATGAAAGGTGCTTCATCTTTTCAGGCGGCCACAATTGTACTCATACAGTTGTGTATATTTATATAAATATTACTCCATGTGGCTCTGTAAAAATATAAATAACATAAATTCACACAACCGTGCAAAGCAGAGGAAGTAGATGTGACTCCAGACAAAAGAAAACAGCAGTTTGAAAAGAAGTGAAAAAGAAAAACCCTTAACTTGCCACCTTTATAGGCCCTCTGCCATTACTAAAAGAACAATGTAGAAATATTAAAACTTCTATTTCTGACAGTTCAATGGACATGTTGCAATATTCATTCGTACTTCCGCTCAACTCCACCTTCTCATTAGGTAACATCCCTGTTTTATTGGTAACTATACTAAGTGAACATGATCACTTCCAAGGGCATCAAATTTGTTCAACTCATACCAACCCTTCAAACATATACGTGTCATATACTCTCTGTGACAGTATAAAACAATATATAAACAATAAAAACACATATACCCACGTAGCAAGATAACTCCTCAACACATGCCCATCTACCCCTAGCTTCTCTTTTCTTTCTCAATTAATATAATCATTCTTTCTAATTGATGCACTAACATGTCTCCTTAAGGAGGCCTCAGTGCCCTAAATGAGTTCCTATCCTAAATTTTGGGGATCAAATCCAAAGAGGCCCTCCCACTAGTGTACTGCAAACAATTCAATTCCCTAAAAAACAGGGAGTCTATATTGATTCCCTTGAACTTAGGGACTACTGTTAATAGGTAATTTTACTTTTAAGTTTAAGGGGTTTAGTGAGGGCATTCTCCATATCCCCGCCTCTAAATTAGAGTTCGATAATATGGATTAAAATTTAGGGATTGAAAATAATTTTACAGGTGGAAACATCCTCATCCTCAATTGAAGCTACTTCTAACACGTATCTCCTCATTTCTTATCTTACCTTTCTACTCTTCGCACATGTATCTCAACATAAACATTCTTTGTTATATTCATTTCATGTTCATCTTGCTAAGATACAAATGATTACATAATAACAGTTTTCGAAAACAAAGGAATGACGAACTCACGGCACCCAGAGGGGAAAGAAGGTAACGAATTGACTCCAGAAGGGCTGCAGTATATATTTGGCCACGTATGAATGATCCACTCCACTGTACTTGTATCTATGAAGTGCAGCTACACCATGAGACCCTATATACCCCATTGTACTCTATCCACAAGTGTATAAATCCAGATATCACCTGCATAAATTGCAAGAAATAAATTGAATGACAGCTATAATTACAAGATAGTGTATCTATGCAGTGCATCCGCATCCTGAGACCCAATATACCCCATTGTACTATGTTTACAAGTGTATAAACCCTGATATCACCTGTATAAAATTGCTAGAAATAATGTAAAATCCCAGCTACAATTACCAGAAAAATCGCCGTGCATCTACACCATGAGACCCCAAATACCTTATCCTACACTGTATACATGTGTATAAATTTCAAGAAATAGTCCCCTCAACCCACAATGCGGAAGTCTTATACATATAGTTGGCTACACCCACACACACACATATACTCGCTCCGTCCACAAATAATTGGCTACATTCACATTTTCTTTTTGGCCTGTCCAAAATTAATTGGAGACTTTCTATTTTGGTATAGTGCAATCATTACAAAATTTAGTAATTGCCACTATTGCCCTTTTAGTAATTATTAGGGGCAAAAATAAGACAAAACTATATAAAAATAAATTTGTCATTTATATCTCATTTCAAATTTGAAAGCTCACTTTCTGAATTTTGCATAAAAATTATGTCTCCAGTCAAATGATCCAATTATACAATAAATAATGTATATATGCAGTGCATCTACACCATGAGGCCCTATATACCACGTTGAACTCTATACATAAGAGTAAAGAATTGCAAGAAATAACACAAAATCGAAAACTACAATTTTAATAATCGTTAAGTCGAAAACTACAATTATAATAATCGTTCACCAAAATTAATTTCAATACGACTTGCAGAGAGCAATGCCGCTGGTTGAGGGTGAAATCGACGAATGACCCGTCATCTCTCCCTCCCTCTCTCTCTCTCTCTCTCTCTCTCTCTCTCTGTGCTTCCTGATGGCGTTCACAAACGCCTCTCTCTTATCTTCGTGCTCGGTGTACAGGCTAAATCCTTTCCTCTTCTCCCAACGACGTCGCTTTACAACTCTCTCTCACTTTAAACCTAGGAGACTCTGCACAGGTGTGTAATAAATCTCTCCACTCTCATTACTCTAAATACGACCTTTCCTATGAAATGAAACTACGTTCCTAAATTCGGTACGGCGTGATATTATAAATTATGTGATTAAATTCTTAATAATTTATTATTAATCATTCATTTTAAAATATATAAAAACGTGAATTATATGAGTATTATGCAGTAATATATGTAAAAGTAAGTGTTTTTCAATTATACGTAGGCGCATACAAGTATTAAGCAAAATTTTCTGGGAATTAACTGAGTAGGTTCTGCAAAATCACTTATATCCTATGAATTGCAAATTAGCATGGAGATTAGTATGCCGCCATATCAAACTGCCAAACTTTGCGGAGCAAAGCGACCGGAATAACAATTGTATTCCTAATTCTTTTGGGGATAGAGATTTTAGACATACCACTTGTATGATTTTCCTACATATTATCGTCCAAAATACGCCAAGCAGTATTTTTGTGGACCCATCATTTTTAAAAGATTGTGTTGAGTCCTACACAAATTCAATGTGGCATAATTTGAATTGTAGTATGTAGCAAAATCTTCATTCTTTTTTTGGGAAGAGAAATGTAATAAAGATGAGTGAAATTTTGATGTTATTTCTATTACCGGAAGCTTGAAAATATCAAAATTCATATTGAAAAACCATACCTTTTTGCCATGCATAATAATTACAGGAAGCTTAAGCTGGGGTTTACTAGATGTCAACTTTTGAAAACTTGATATAATCGCCTTGTTTATTCTAGGGTAACCTATAGAACGCTAGCTGTACCGTCCCATATTTTACAAAATTTCGGTGTGCCGTGTGAACGATCTCAATCACGGGAATATAGGACTGAATTTGTGACAAGAAACGACGTAAAAAGACTGAATTTATGAAAGCAACTGAATTGAAAATTTTGAGTGCTTTTACTTTCCTTTTTCACTTATTGTTTATATAGACGGAGTGTTATAAGTGAGTCTGAAATTGCAGCAGCTGCAGTTGCAACATCTGAGAACAATGGGGGGGTGTTCACGTCTCCAGAGATTGCTAAAACCTTTGATTTCTCCTCCGAGGAACGGATATATAAGTGGTAAACAAATACACCTTTATTCAATTATCTCTCTGTCTCTGTACGTATCAACTAATTGTTCCTGTAATCCTCTGCAGTTAATTTTGCAATGTTGCTTCTATATCTATTTCGTCTGGACCAAGGCATACCCTACCTAGTAACTATTTTCAACCCTTATTTGATCACAGTACCTCGAAATCTAGAAAAGAGACTGACATATGGAGAATGCCTACAACATAACCCTTAAAATAAAAAATAAAAAAAAAGAATTGTGGATAATAGTCCTCTAATTTAAGGGAGCACTGGAACGACATCCTATTTTTTAGGGGATTGAAATTGTTTGGATGTGGTGGTGAAAGACCAGATATTTGCACTTTGTTACCCTATCCGAGTATGTGCTTATGGTTTCCTTAGAATTAAATTAAATTTAGGACGGGAGCCATTTCAAGCCTTGGACTGCCATTTTAGCCAGTTCACTAAAGCATTTGAAGCCATGTTGCAAAAAGAGAAATGCCAAACTTGAGGGACAGCTTAGTGCTCTGGGTTAAGTCAGGGTGCAAATAAGCTGGCCAGGCACCTCGCAGTTACGAAATGCAAAATATTATATTAGCTTCGTAAAAAGCAAATAATTTAGCTGAACATTGTATGAATGGATTACACCTAATAGACTAAACATAAAGATAGTTATAATATAATTGCCCGTGAAAAGAAAAAGAATTTTAACCAGCATGTTTGTAATTGACAGTCAAAATTTGAATTTCCATTTGTTCCTCTAGATAAAATTTTGTCGATTGTACTAACTAAAAGAATTGTGCTAATGAGCATAAGATAATTTTTGATAGAATCCTTGTATCATTGTTATGAAGCTTTTTGCAAGATGTCTTTTGAGAAGAGCCTTTTCAGTTTATATTTAAATGTTTTGCTTGTTTTATACGTGGTTGTTTTCAGTCAACATTATGAATAAATTGTTGTGCAACCAAGTGAAATGAATGCTAACTCATTACATAATGCATTGAGGTCTAAATGTTGACAGGTGGGAGTCTCAAGGATATTTCAAGCCAAATTTCGACAGGGGAGGTGACCCTTTTGTAATTCCAATGCCACCTCCTAACGTGACTGGTTCTTTGCACATGGGGCATGCTATGTTTGTCACTCTTGAGGTAAGGCACTATAGTTTTCTATGTTTTGTTCCTTTTATGTCTTGAGTACACGTGGTTGATTTGTTTGCTTGCATCTTGGGTTGGCACAATGTTCCCTATGCTTGTGGATTAGGTAGAACAAAAAGCTGGACATCCAACCATATAAATTGAAGGCAAAATTCTATTTAAGTCAAATAATGGAATTTTCATAATTCTGATGTGGCTCCAGCCAAATGATTGCATTGCTGCAGCAGCTTTGCTGATGTCAATATTATCAGACACGCCCAAGTGCAGGTTGCTAGCACAGTATTAGCAGGTCCAGATCGTCTCCTTAGAAACTGATATAGATGAAAACCATGATAACTTTCCCGGAAAAATTAATGGATAATAAATAGAATTTTTGTATTTGATTTGAGACAGTTGAAAAGAAAATTAAGTTTGTACTCGATAAAAAACGATAAAAAAAATGCTCCGGCGTGGGGTTTTCTCCATTCAAGTAGTTGCTAGTAATTTCTACTCAAGGGGATCTTATAACTCAAAATCCGTTATCAATGTGATCCAAGCCGAAGATTTTACTATGAAAATGAAAAGGGTTTTGATTATTCATAAGAAATTAATATTTTAATGGCATTTTTTTGCCCCCTAAGCATCTGCTATACTAAGCCTTAACGCTTGTTAACTTAAGTTCAAAGAAATGATAGCAAGACTATGATCTTTCTTTAATGATCGAGGCCACAATATCCCGTTGAGAGAACTTATTACTAGCATATGAAGGATTCCGTCCTATTATTGTCTAGGGTTTAGTTACATGTCATGGAAGTTCTAAGAAATGAGTATAATGTTGTTGGGAGCTCTAGCAAGAAATTTGTGTTTCCCTTGTACATAATCTTACAAGAACAAAATTAGGATAAAGAATGAAAAGAAATTAGAGTAAAAAAAGGCATGCCTTTTTATTTCTTTCTTCAGCAACGGATCCTTGCACTAGTAGGGTGGGTTCGGTTAGGTTGATTTGGGTTACAAGCTTTCAGCCCATTTTTTTTATCACTTTTCTCTACATCTTCAGCTCCAATTTTGAATTGCAAAACAGCTGAATTAGCAAATTACTGTAAGACGACAAGTCGTACAATTCTTCATAATCTGTCTTACAATATAGAGATCATCACAGTCCAAGTTTCCGGAGCAAAAGTTACAGTCACAATACCAAGCTATCAATTTGAACCTTGAACTTTCCCAATCCGGACAAACTTTTCATTCGATGTCTTCTCGTGAACAATGAATAATACAAAATCTATCTTTTAAATTTAGTCTCCTAAAAATCCAATTACAAGTATCAGTATTCTTACTGTAATCTAAATTAGGCCAAGTATATGATAATCAAGAACTAAAACGCCATAAAATGTTTAACATATGTACAATTATCGACAACTATCATGCATCCGATCCACCTTTAGGTTTCCTTGTCGCCCTTGAGTCCCTGGCCATTTAATTAAAGTATAATAATATCTGAAATTCCATCACTAATCCCATATTGCAAGAGAGACAATGCCCTAAAGAAAGTATATGTTTATCCATAATATTACTTCTTCCATTGTGCCAACCTTTTTGAGCATTCTTCTATTATTGAGTTCTAGATTTCTTGTAGACTTATAACATTCCACCAAAATAGGGAAAGGGATGGCCCCATCACTCCGAATCAGGTGCCTTGCCTGCATTGGGTTCTTCGGGGATGCATATTCACCTCGGACACGGCTAGATACGCGCTGGACACACCACGTGGGGTCCTAATTGAATTTTACTTGTTTTATCTTTTTCTTGTTTTGGGGTTAATTTGTAATATTAAAATGGTATAGAATGTTTGGGTAGTTTTGAAACTGAAAAAGAAGAAAAAAGTCCGAAGTCCCCACAGTAATCAAATTCTGTGTTGGAGGCGACTGGACATACCAACCGTGACACCCTCTCACCATCGCATAAAAATTATTCTAAGAAAAGGCCGTATCCCCACCACATCAGCATCTTGCATTTCTCAAAAGTTGAAGAATCCCTATCTGCATTCGCATCAAAATCCGCTTTAGCATCCGAGTTTGTGCTGCTTAGGCACACGTTCTTAAAGGGCATTTGGTGATTGTATTTGAAGTGGCCGAAGGGTTTTTGGGAACCATTTAAAACATGGCTTGTCATTTTCAGAATTTGATTAGAGGTGAAAACCCAAGTTCCAATAAGAACCTTGTGATAGTTGAGTTGAGTGTAAAGTGGTGGTCAATAGTTTGGTGTATTGGATTAGATAATGATGTTGCATGAAGCATTTAAACTAGCCTAAATTGGATACTTACCGCTTATGGAACTAAGGCCAATCATATATTGGAAAATATTATATTGGTAATTTGCACGTTTAAATATGAAAGAATGCACGCTGCTAAGAATTAAAGTAATAAATACATTTGTTTGTTCTTTTATCTCCTGAGTTGGCATATTTTACAATCCCTGCCCCTAATACCATTGAGTCTTCACTAGTGATGCTATTTTCAGGATATAATGGTTAGGTACCATCGTATGAAGGGGAGACCTACACTCTGGCTTCCTGGAACTGATCATGCTGGTATTGCTACCCAGGTTCAGCTCTAGATCCAACAGCTTTTCATTGTTCTGTCAGCTAATACATTAGTACAATTTTTTTGGGTGGTGCCTTGCTTTACTTTTAGCCTTTGATGAGCAGTGACATAATCATGAATGCCTTTTTAACTTTGATAAAGTTTTCATCATTACAAACTTTTACTTTTTCAATTGACATTTCTGACAGGGAGTATTTTTGTATTAACTGTTAGTAGTACTACTTTTCCTTGTAAGATTGATGATAAAACCAATTAT
>MKEJ01014803.1:0-10922 GCA_001753735.1 Embelia ribes
AAATAAAATAAGAGTGCTCCAAATACTTTCCTCTCTTGTATCTTAAGATTTTCCATATCTAAGTAAACACATTCCCGTTCTCCCGTGGACTAAACTCAAGTTTAAACTTCAAAATTAAGTTTGAGGCTGAACCATATAATTCTCGTATTCGTATTACTTTTATACTCTTTTTATTTTGAGTTATTATATAATTTTATAACAAATAATATAATGAAAATATTTACATAATTTAAAAAAAATATTTTTACATCTTTCATACAATACTTTAAATTAAATTTAGCGTTATTCACGTTTTTGTTGCTTGCAATACAAGTGGATAGAAACTTGCCCCAATTTTTCTTAAAACATGAAAATAAAAATAAAATTACTCTTTCAATTTCAAAAATAACACCACAAAAAGTTGACGATATTAATTTTAGAAATTTAAAAAAATAAAGGAATAAATAGAGAAACCCACCTTCGTATTAAAATTTACGATTCTAATTTGAGGAGGAAAAAAAATTTGAATGCAAACATGCAAGAAATTTCTGAAAAATAAAAATCCCAAAAGTAAACACCACAAAATATCCACACCATTATTTTCAGAAATTTTAAAAAATTAATTGAAGATATAAAAAATAGAAGCCCACCTCTCTCTACTGTGAAGCAAATTTGCCACGTAAGCCGAGGATTTTGGGTTCCACCCCATGTACTTTTTTCATCGGTGGAGGAAAGTAGAACCCAACGAGAGATTGAGTGAGAGAAGCACAAGAAGAAGAAGAAAAAGTAACTGAGATTTGTTTTTGGCTTTTACATTCCACTTTCATAACTACCTTTCAAAGTGGGGACTTTATTTGATATTCAATTTACTTATTTGCCCATATTATCTTTTTTAACACACTTGGCAAAGGATGACAATTGGAGGGTAAAACAGTCCAACAATTATGGACGCTGCTTCACAGGAACGTTGACTTAATATGTAAGATATACTCTTAAGACTAAACTCTTTCTCTCTTACATCTCTCTCCAGACAAACAATCCTGCAATGGCTTCCAACACCGGCTTGATCGTGAGCTTCGGTGAGGTGCTGATCCACTTGGTCCCGACTGTCTCGGGCGTGCCCCTCTCCGAGGCCCGGGGCTTCGTGAATGCCCCCGGTGGGGCCCCTGCCAACGTGGCAATCGCAATCGCCAGGCTCGGGGGCCGCACCGCGTTAGTGGGGAAGTTCAGCGACGATGACTTTGGACACATGCTGGCAAGGATCTTGAAGGAGAATGGCGTATCCGGGGATGGGATCTTGTTTGACCAGGTAAATGAATACGGAATAGATTGCCATATGTTATGATTCAAAATTAAAATAATATTATTTATTTTTTTTTTAATTTTAAAATTTTACCTCGAAATCCATGTTCTTAAATATTGAGATTTCATAAATATTTTCATTTCAAACATAAGTTGTTTGATGTTTTCAATAAATTGGATGCAGTTAAAAATTTATAATCTCGGATGTAGAAACAAAGTAATAATATTCATACAAATTCATTATACCAATTTATTATACAAATTTAGATTATGTAAGTTTGAATTGGCCATATTACCATATATTTTAATTATAAGTCACACAATCCGCTATTATGAATATCATTACTTACAAAAAAAATTCATCATGATTTCACCATAATTTTGTATGAAATTCATCGAATCTCTATTATTTTTTATATTTTTATTTTATTAATTACGAAAATCAAACTAATCCCTTGTAAATCTGCATTCTTACATATTGAGAATCCATAAGTATTTCACTCCAAAAATGAAAAGTTTGAAATTTTTGATAAATAGGATACATTTACTAATTCATGGTTTGACAAATATGGAAAGAAAACTTCATCTTGATTTCACCATAACTTTTTATGAAATTCATGAATCACTATTATTTTATTAATTTCTCTATTTTATTTTTATTTAAACTTCACAAATCAAACTAGTTTTCAAAATCTACGTTTTTATTATCTGTTGAATCTCTGTAATTAGGAGGCGAGGACGCCGTTGACTTTTGTGACGGTACGAGCAAATGGGGAGCGCGAGTGTATGTTTTATAGGAACCCGAGTGTGAATACGCTGCTTAGGCCGGATGAGCTCAATCTCAATCTGATCAGATCTGTGAGTTTGCTTTATTCACCGTTGATTTGTTTCCTTTTTTCTATTTAAGATCTCGCTTTGTTGCTATTGTTTTGCTGGAAAATTTTATTTTTTAAGAAAAATATTTTCTAAATTTGGATAGATATATTCCTCTCTCCTTATCATCTATTATACCAATATTCGAGTGGATTATCAATCATGCTCGTAAAAGTTCTCATTCTTACAAAGTAATGTTTCTTAGTTTCTTTGGGATTAGAATTGACTTATTTACTTAAAATTGCAACAAATAAACACATAATGGCATGTTAGTTTAACTTGTAAGTAAATAATGAAAAGCTCAAGCTTAAAATTTACTACGACAAAACAAACTCTTAATTATTATTATGTACTAAAAAGAATTACTCAATAGTCATTACTTTTCAAAATTTGATTCCTCAGATTAAAAAGACACGTAATTATTCCCCCTATTAACAAATGAATTTTCTTTTTACTTATCTTTATTTATCATGTCTGAGCACTTTTTGGAATTTTGATGATTCCTCAAAATATGAAGACACGTAATATTTACATTAATTTCGGTAGACATTTTCTTTTCAGTTATTTTTTTTATCATATCTGTGCTCCACCACCATATATACACGCATAATACACTTTTGGAAGACCTTTCAATAATAATAATAATAAAAAATAATTTGTTCATAATAATTTTTGAAATTTTGTTTAAAAAACTAATTGGGTATAAATTTTCAATATTTGTTAAAGGAGGTTAACGTATACTTTTTATATAATAATGTGCCATTCTTTTTTTTTCCCCAGAAATAAGTTGTAATATTTTTTTTCCCGCATACAGTTGTATGCTGTTAAATATTGGTATACAACTTTTTGTAAAACAAAGTTTGTAGTTTCTATCACATTATCCATCGCCTTATAATTTGCTTATCACACAAAATTGTACCATTTTGCTAATTTTTGTAAGTAAAATTGAAAATGAAAAAAAGGCAAATGTTTCTTTAATTGTGTTATTGATCTGTCTTATTTTCTTTTCTCTCTCTGGATCTAATTTTGCACCTTCCTACCCACTTCATATAGAAAATTTAATTTGGGTCCCACATACTTAATTTTGCTTCAAGTGGGGGAAAATGTCAAAATTTCTCTCTCCAGATTTTATTTTCTTTCCAAAATGACTCAAATTGGTTGCTTATTGGGCCCATACTGCACCCACTCTGTATTCAACTAAATTATTTAATTTTTCCCAATTGCTCACCAACCCACTTTTTCGACGTTGAATGTTGGTTTGTGCTTTGTAGGTCCTCTTTTGTTTATTTATTATTATTATTTTATTTTTTTTGGCGATTTATATTCAATATGCGACCATTTAAAAGTAATTTTGTGCTAGATTAAGATAAATTTGAGATAAGATGAATTAGAGAAGTAGTTATTTAAATCGTCTAAATGTAAATAACTAGTTACATTATCCTTTTTCATGATTAGATCTATGCAATTGCAACCTTTGTTAAAAACCTATCTTTGAAGGGAAAAGGGTAACTCAAACAATAAAAAACATTTGTACCTTGAGGGTAAATTGGACTTTTATTAGAGCGCTAGATATGTATAACCGAAATTAAAACCTAAAATACTTAAAATGTCTGCTTAAAATTTTAAATTTTCAATCTCGTCTGTTAATTTTTAATCTAATAGCTTACAGCACAGTCTTAACTATTACAGAGCCGGTCTTAACTATTACAGAGCTCACGGCTCTATGGAGACTGATTTTTCATATTTGTAATAAACACTTTCATGATTTCAGTGGGCTTTATATATTTTATATTTGTGCATTATAAATAATTAACATGATGTTGAAGTTAAACCAACCAGATTTGACCTTGTTTTTTCTGCATTATCTGTAACCATCATAGACTGAATTATACAAAATAAATCCAAGGGCTACTTCAGTAATAAATTTACTGGTAATATTTTATGAGCACTTGTTGTGCTACATTTATTTATTACAAAATGAAAGTTTATTATTCCGTAGATTGCAATGCACAATTCCTAATTTTTTCCGTTTTGGCTTCCCAATCCTGAAAAGTTGAAATACCAATAAATAATTTGCAAAATTTGAAAAATAACAAGGTTTTTTAAATACACTAGGTAAAATCATAATTATTCATATATTAATACCCCGCTTCAATAGGTAGAATTTGGTGAGAAAAATATATGTATTTGACTTATTGGTAACATTATGGCCCAGGCTTTAATAATGTGTAGCATGTGCCTTGGTTTCATCGGCCAGCTTTAACTATTCATATAAATATAACTTTTAGAAATTTTTTTAATGATTTAAGTATGTCAAAACTTAAGAACTATTTTTATTAGCAAGGAAGATATTAAAGCTTACACCCTCCCAACTAAAAGAATATATTAGGGAAGGAGTGGAACATTAATTTATGGCTTGTTTGATTGTTGTTTTTTTTTATGTTCAAGTGTTTTTTTTCTTTTTTTTCCTTAAAAGTTGGACTCTATTTGCCAATCCAATTTTTAAGCGGAGTTTTATTTTTTTAAAATTTTTAGTTTTGTTTTGAAACAGTTGGATACTTCTAGCTTTTTCTTGGATCAAAATAAGCTAGCTTTTTTTTTTTTTTGTTTAAAAGCCAAAACCAAACAAACCTTTAATTATCATGCCGCTGGAGGATTACATATGAAATTATCTGGAGTCCGGATTCTTTAGTCTCTTTGTTGTGCCCGATTCCACGTCCTCAATATTTTTTGTTCCAAAATTTTAAATGAAATAACTTATTGCATGCAAATAACTTCTACTATTACAACACAGACGTTTTCATATTTGGAAGATGTGTAATGTTAGTTTGAGTCATTTTACGTGCCATAAGTTAATAAATAAATGGTAAATTACACTTTGCCCCCACTAGGTTTCTGACAATTCCATAAAACCCTCTAACGTCTCTGAAATTACAGTCCCTCCATAAGGTTTTATATCTATTTCACTTCACCCCAATTTCTGGGGCAAACTAACTAAAAAACTTCCAAAAATACTCCTTAAATAGTTGTACCTTTTGTCTATTTTTTGTTATTACTTTTTCCAAAAATAAGATAAAATATTTTCTTTAAAATATGATGATATTTTTGTTTTTATCAAATATGGGCTTCAAAAATCATAAAATAAGGAGATGGGGTAAGGGTAATGGGGTCATTTTACATAAAAATTCAAACTTATATTATGATTTGGGGGCAAAGTGTAATTTCCAATACCTAGGGGGTAATCTGAAATAATCATAAACCTCATCGGGGAAAGTGTAATTTACCCATTTATTTTTGATTTTGTAATGAAAATTACCAAAGGGACTCAATGAACGAAATAGAGCAACCTGACATTTCTATCTAAGTTACACCAGGAAGACTTTTTAAGAACTTTTATTCGCACTACTAATTGATATACCAATAAAGTTAGTTGTTTGGTTCATTTTATTCTTAAAAAGTATACTTCTTACGTATTTCACGCTAGTTTTTAAGTCTATATTCAAATACAAATACTTTTTTTCACGTCTTTTACTGAAAAATAAAATTTTTCAAGCTCATTAAAAATTTGTACTTCTAAGATGCAACCTAAGGACCCTATAATTGGCCTCTAAGAAACACGGATTCAGACACGGATACAGATTTAGACACGGAAACGGACACCGATTCGTCAACTTTTGAAAAATGTAATGCAAATGCGGTAGGGATTCGGCCTTTTTTATTTTTTATTATAATTTTATAACCACTAAAATAAAATAGATTTGAAAAAAAAAACTAGAAAAATCATATTTATTTAACAAACAAATATAAGATAAAACAAGTAGGGCTTTGGTTAATGGCTGAAAACTTAATGTAAAAATATTTAACAAAACAAGTATAGGATAACAAATAAAAAGAATAAAAATAACTTTATATAGTACGCGAATAAATAAATTTGTTCAGAGGTTCATTACTATCTGAATCAATCGAAGATGAAAAGTGAGAGATATGGAATTATTTGATTTACATACATGCTTATATACACAAGTTGACAACAATCACATGATCGACATTATCGATTAAGATTGTTAAGGTTCTTAACATTATTGCGTTTGCTTCCTAATTAAGTAGCATATAACCTTATACTACCTCAACAGCTTACAATTGACCCCCCAGAGTTAAGAAAATTAACAAATTGATTATGGTTGTGTCCTTGGTATGTTGTTGGCGATTTAAAGTGTGATTAAGGAGAGTCCCTGAAGTGTCCAAAATTAAAATGATTAATTGGCAATTTGGACACACCAAATAGAGTGTTCGATACGCATCTTGGAGTGTCTAAGGAGAATTTGAGTCCGTGGAGAGTTCGATATGGGTGCGGCACCCGATTTGGAGTGTCTGTGCTTCCTAGATTGACCTTAATAATAACCTTTTGTTTACTTTCTCCCATTTTATATTTCATCATCATCTAACCTACCTTATGATATTCAATATCCTAGTACATCTAGAACTTTGATAGACTCTAAATTTGCACTAGAAACCCTTTTGAGAGGGAAAATTTTTAGAACAAATTCCTCATGGTATCTATACCGACCTACTAGTAAGGACTACTAATAGAGAAAGTCTTACGGCTAGTGAAATGGATTTTCGTTTATGATGGATTTTACACCAGGAAGCGAATTTTGTAAAAGTATTAATTAGGAATTTAATATCACGAGGTGAGTTGGATGAAGAAGAAATATTAGAATTACTTTTGATTAGTCTTGGTTTGTGAAAACTAAGATATATATCACCTTTCCTTTTCTGAGTAATATCATTGTGTAGTATAGGAATATGAGGTACAACTTGTTTAACAATCCATTGTTCAGGAAAAGTAATATATTTCCATTGTATTCTTTTTGGCACAGAAATATTTGTAGAGTACAAATTGGATTCAAATAATACAGTTTCGCCAGTAACACTTTTCTTTTTAACATAAGGAGAATAAGTGTTTAAAACTTTAAAATAACTCCATATATTAAAGAAGTTGGTTGAGTCCCTGGTGTAAAATTATATCCTTTTGTTATAATACTGACATTTAAAACATCTAATATATTAGCATCACTCATAGATATTGTAGGATGAGGATAGATATCAAAGTATACTGGTCCATGGATAGCAGACTAATTTCTATAGTTCCCATTAAAGATTGTTGCCAATCTAGACATCTGGCATCTCTAAGTGTGAGAGTTAGGCATGTATCCGTGCCTAGCAAGGTTAAAGGCTTCAGGGCAATTTGAACTAGCCTTGTATGAATATATTTATATTTCTTATACTAAGGCATTAGATTTGCATCATGAAAGAGATTACGAATTTCGTCTTGATCTTGTAACTTTATGCTAGATTTTACAGTTTTAAAAATCATTATGGATTTAAAATCAAAAGTTCCAATTTTATAAATATCTTTTGATTTTACTTCGGGAATGGTCCATTTATCAAGTTTTTGTTGAATCTCTTCATATTCTACTAATTCTGCATTAATAGCTAGTCTATACTGATGATGTAGCTAAATCAAGCATTGAGATATTACAATTGGATCATATTTAATTAATGTAGTATATCTTATATAAATCATATGTATGCTATAAACATGGCTCCGATACCATAAAGAGGTGTGCACAATTTCATGTCTACCATAAACTCCATCAGTCAATGTAGTGAGTCATAAGAGAACATGCCCTTTTGTACGGAATCACTCCAAAATACGGATCATCTTAGACTTTTATATGACTTAAGGTGATGTTTCTTATGTCAGACCATCTATCTACACAGTTTTAGTGGCATACAACCGGGAATATAACATACATATATCTTATATAAGGTATATCATACTAGATTAAGTATGATCCTCATAATCAACTAGAAGAATTTTTTTTTTTAAATAAACACACTTATATTATAAAAGAAATAGGAACTTACTGGTTGTTTATCCTTAGGGAAAGGTGGCAACCATGTACGCTAATGAAGCTTTATAGTGGAAAGGTTGAGAAGAGGGATGTTTAAAAGGAGTATTACAATAAGGATGAGAGAGAAAAAGGAAAAACTTCTTGAAGAAAAAACTTGACTTAAACAAATCAAAATACACTTACTTATACATAGAAAATTGGGCAGGGAAACTGGCAACCTGCTTCACAAACAGTGCTGGTAAATTGACCGAACAGTAGCAATGCCATTTTGATTGTACCACGTGTCATAATGTTGATTTGTGGCTTCATACGTCACTGAATGCGTCAAAAATGTTGATGAATTATTATAGGTTTAAGTCATATCAATTACCTTTTCATTTATTTTTCGATACATTTTTTACTACAATATCTGAAAATTCATCCCAATATTCTTCTAGGGATGGTTCATCAACAACTTCATTTGGATCCTGAGATTCTCCAGCTAAAATTGGTGTCTCAGCAGAGTGCATAGATGATTCATCGTTTGGTAAATTTTGATGAGCTTGGATGAATTGGGTTTTCATATGGTCCATGTTTTTGGCCATTAATTCAGCTTTAGATAAATTTGGGTTTTGTTCTTTTAGTGATTGTAATAGTTAGGTAAATGGATTATTTGTCAATTTTGGCTTGGGTTTAGAATCAATAATTGTTTTGATGTGTTGATTAATAGTCTCAATAATTTTGTCCTGACTAGGGTCTAGACTCTTCCACCATTTATAATAAAATCTTGTTTTTAAACAAGGTTTTCCTTTATGCTTCTGATTACATACAAAGTCTCATTTCCAAATCCAAGGAATACTGAAGGGGATAAAGAATCGAGTAATAATTCGAGTCATAGGATAATCTGAGTTGCTAGGCATAAAAATAATTGTGTTAATCCAATCTTGGTAGGTAATTTTAAGTTTTGCCGGGAGAAAATCAATATTTGGTCCAAATGTATCCCACCAAACATAAAACCTAACCATGTAGGGAGGCTTTCCTGATTTGCTTGAAGAACATTAGAGCTGATTTTAAAGAACCATGCATGACTTTGGACTGGATTAAACCATGAATTGGGCTAGGAAGCTGGCAACCTACTGCCCAACCAGTCCAAAGTCATTCATTCTTCTTTAAAATCAACTCTGATGTTTTTCAAGCAAATCAACAAAACCTCCCTACATGGTTTTATGTTTGGTAGGATACATTTGGACCAAATATTGACGTTCTCCTGGAAAAACTTAAAATTACCTTGCTTAAAAAGAAGATTTTATTATAAATGGTGGAAGAGTCTAGACCCTAGTCAGGACAAAATTATGGAGACTATTAATTAGCAGATCAAAACAATTATTGATTTTAAACTCATGCCAATATTGACAAATAATCCATTTACCCAACCGTTACAATCACTAAAAGAACAAAACCCAAATTTGAATTAATGGCCAAAAGCATGGACCATATGAAAACTCAATTCATCCAAGCTCATCAAAATTTATCAGACGATGACTCATCACTCTGCTGAGACACCAATTTTAGCGGGAAAATCTCAGTATCCAAATGAAGTTGATGATGAACCATCCTTAGAAGAATATTGTGATGAATTTTCAGATATTTTAGTAAAAATGGTATCGAAAAATAAAGGAAAAGATAATTGTTGTGACTTAAAGCTTTAATAATTTTTCACAATCTTTGACGCATTCAGTGACGTATGAAGCCACTCATCGGCATTGGGACACGTGGTACAATCAGGATGGCATTGTTATTGTTCTGTCAATTTACCGGCACTGTTTGGGCAACAGGTTTCCAGTTTCCCTGCCCAATTTTCTATGTATAAATAAGTGTGTTTTGATTTGTTTAAATCAAGTTTTTCCTTCAAGAAGTTTTTCCTTTTTCTCTCTCATCCTATTGTAGGATAAACAACCAGTAAGTTCCTATTTCTTTTATAAGTGTTTATTTAAAGTTATCTTTCTTCTAGTTGATTATGAGGATCATATTTAATCTAATCTGATATACCTTATATAAGATATATGCACGTTATATTCCTGGTTGTGTGCCACTAGAACCGTGTAGATGGATGGTCTGACATAAGAAATATCACCTTAAGTCATGTAAAAGTTTAAGATTGTCCATATTTTGGAGTGATTCCATATAGAAGGGCATTTCATTTATGGCAGACATGAAATTGTGCACACCTTGATATAATATTTTTCTTAAAAATATGATGATTTTTTATGTTTTTATCAAATATGGGCTTCAAAATCATAAAATAAGGAGATGAGGTGAGGGTAATAGGGTCATTTTACATAAAAAATCAAACTTTGATTGAGATAATCCTAGGGGGTAATATGAAATAATCATAAACCTCATGGGGGCAATGTGTAATTTACCCATTTATTTATGATTTTGTAATGAAAATTACCAAAGGGACTCAATGAATGAAATAGAGCAACACGACACTTCCATCTAAGTTACATAAGGAAAACTGTTTAAGAACTTTTATACGCGCTACTAATTGGTATACCAATAAAGTTAGTTATTTGGTTCATTTCATTCTCAAAAAGTATACTTCTCACATATTTTACGCTAGTTTGTTAAGTCTATATTCAAATACATATACTTTTTTTCACATCTTCTACTGAAAAATAAAAATTTTCAAGCTCATTAAAAATTTGTACTTCTAAGATGCCACTTAAGGACCCTATAATTAGGCATGACAATGAGACCTGAATCCGCGGGTACCCACCCTAAACCACCCCGATTTTGACGGGGGCAGGGATGGGAATACAGATACCTGTCCTGTCCCCGAACCCGCCTTGTTGTTTACATAATTATAAT
>MKEJ01014805.1:0-14820 GCA_001753735.1 Embelia ribes
ACAAAGTTGCCCCAAAAGACCACCGTTTGCCTATGATTATAATACCCCGTAAAAATACCCAATGGTTGCAACTGATTATTATAACAAATATGGTGTCGAATGTCACCATATCACTAAAAGCTTGGTAGTCTACTATCATCTTTGAATCGGTCCAAAAGAAATTTGTTATTTGTTTGTCACAATCAAACTGAAAATGTCTGAAGAACAAAGGGGCTTTGACTAGTTTTTTTTTTTTTTTTAAATCAAAGTAAGCAAATAAGCTAGGACTGTAGTTAATTCACTAGATTCCAGGTTCTTCATTCTCTTAGATCGGAGTTGTGTCCTTATTTCATGAACAATAAAACCCACATGGTTACCACCACCGGCTTCAATTGCCATATATCGATGCATTGCAGAAGCACCAAGTCCCACACAAGATGCAATATCAATTGCTCGAGCCTGAATTGGATTAATAGACTGGTGAACTTTAAGAAAATGAACAATTCCATTATTCTCTAGTATGTGGTTATGATTTCATACAAAGGATTTCACGTAAAACTTCACTTTTTTCTTATTGAAACCAAGAACTAATTTAACAGGGCATTCACATCTTGAATTCGGATGACGCTTGGAGTTTAAGCGTCGTTTATCTTCAACCTTCAAGCCGGCTCGAGAATTTACGTATGACCTGCATAGCACCGTTTTTCGGTCGTTCTTACTCTTGCTCTTTTAAGTGTATTCGATTCGCCCACCGAATCCTATTTCACGACCATATTGGTTCCAAAATTCATCAGCCATTTCAATTGATTCAAATTCCATCCCTACAATCGGTTTGTGAATTGACTCCTCATTTGATATATGACATACAAATAAATATATAACCCAACAAGTTAAAAATAAATGGATCTAAATTTTCATATATATTAAGTTGAAAAAAAAATCAACATCTATTTACAATAAATCAAAGAGAACAAATTCTAAAAAGTTAAGAGAACAATCTAAGACTAATATTTTCTCAAAAAATAATCTGTTTATAAAAAAACTTAGAGAACAACTTTTAAAAATCTCTCAGCTGCTTACAATGAAACATTCTATAAACCTAAAGAAATATGTTAACTGACACATATTACGTTATTATTTAGAGAAATCTCATACAATTTTTTTTCTACTTCTACTTATCTAAAATTTTTATATACAATTCTAGATTAAGCTAAAAAAAATTCAAAATATGTTTTTAAAAGAGCTTAGAAATTACTTCTAAAAAACTTAGTGAATAATCCAAGACTAATATTTCGTCCAGAAATTCTGAATTAATTTGTTGTCCTCATATTTGCCCTTGTAAATTATTATATTTGAGATTTTGGTTCTCAATCTGATCTAAGAAGAAAAAGACTCATTTTTTATCAAATAAAATGGAAATAAAAACAATGCCCTTGTAGACTAATATCTGACAATCAAATATTTATCAAATACAATGCAAATACATAATACACACATACATCTATAAATTGTATAAAAATTATTGAATTTAATTTTTTTACCTCAATTTGGATTGACTTGTTTATTATTGAAAGGAAGAGCAATCAGTGTTCAAATGCTGTATCCATATTTTGTCAATGACACTTGAATAATTTGGACCCACACTCAATTGTTTTCCATTTATCTACAATTTTTTACATTGGTGGGGATACAACAAACTTTTTTCAACAATTCTAACGGTAGATTACACTTTACCCCTCCTGATAATTTCAATTTACACTCTACTTTTTAAGTTTATTAAAATACTTAAGTATCCCCACCAATGTAAAAAAATGTCGACAATGGAAAACAATTGGGTCTCTCACCCTCTTATTTTATCAATTTCCTTTCATTTCTTTTCTTGGTGAGGGTTAGAAATTTAATAAATTGTGAGTTATGTGCTCCGTTGTTTAATTTTTCAAGAGACTTTGGCTGTGGTAGTTATGATAATTTTGTGGATCATTTAAAGATTACTTCATTTATAGGTTTTTGAGTTTTATTTTGCGTGGGATATAGGAGAATAGGATTGCATTTATTTTAAGGTGCTTAATTATCTATGATGGATGAACAGCAATTTGGTCAAGTGGACGAAGCAACAAAGTTTTATTTCACATGTAATTTTTTATTACTAAGAGTATTTTATCACAATTTCTTAAGTCTTTATACTTGACTTAGTGCGCAATTTGCTAGTTGATCTGAAATTTCGAGGAGTTAAACCATAATTTCAAAAATGTTAGAAGGTTAATTGAAATTGTCAGAAAACTGGTAGGGCAAAGTGCAATTTACCCTTTGTTTGATTGTTATGCCTAATAAGCAAGGAAGTTGAAATCGGATCGGACCGGTCCGACCGGGAACCGACACCTAAGCCGGTCGGAAACATACCCAGAACCGACCATACGCAAAACGGGTTAAAAAGTTGTTGAACTAATCACAAACCGGCCAAACCAATCAAAATCGGTTTGGGTCCGATTTGGACCAGTTCAGTAATTTGGGCCGGTGGCGAGGTTGCGATGGTGGCGTTGTCGTGGCACCGTGTGAGAGGTGAGGGAGAGAGTCCGAGAGGTGAGAGAGATAGCACCGTGTGAGGGAGAGGAGAGATATAAGGGAAAAAGAAAAGAAAAGAAAAGGAAGGAAAGAAAGAAAGATAGTGGAGAGAAAAATAAAAAATATTGAAATATTTTGTTATTATATTTTTAATTAAAAATTTTATTTCACCTCTATTGCTGTTAATTTTTTTAATTATATTATATTATTTTTTTGTTATTCATATTTTTTAATATTATGAAATTATGTGGTATTAATCATATTATGTTATTTTTTTGTTAGATATTATTTAATATATTACTATATTAAAATTAAAAAAATATTATCTAATCACAATCGGTTCAACCCCGGTCGAACCATTAAACCTTAAACTATTGCCTTCATCAGTTCAAAGACCGATCCGATTTTGAAAACCTTGGGTAGGCCCTCACAGACTGGCAAATAATTGTTGCCGATCATGAACCAAATTTATTTTACATGCACCATTGGAATAAATTAGGACTAGTTCCTTGCAATTATTTTTCACAGGCACTATGAACCACTCATCACGAGCTTGTAATTCATTTTAAGCTGTTATGGATACTCCAGGTGATAAAAAAGAAACTAACAACAAATTAATCAATATTAATAGAAACACCAAGCAGGGAGCCAGGAATTGAATTGTGGCAAGTTTTTCGAGATAAACAGCTATATGTATGTGTGTGTGAATGTGTAGATATATATAGACGACCACTAGGTTTTTGATCTTTCCAATACGGGTCTCCATACATCATTCTGCATATCGTAAGAGATGAAACCAAGCTTGTTACGTACACGCAACAGACATCAATGCCACCATGGTGAAGGAACCGCCATCGTAACCGTAGTTAGTAGATGGTATATGTAGGAAGCCCACTGGATTCTATCAATTCCATGCTCTTGTTCCTTCTACTGTAAATCTATACGAGGGCCATACTTCGGCTGAAAATCTATTTGAGCCACCCATGTTCTCCCATCATAAGAATATCAGTTGCCATGTTGAATCTCGGTATCACATTATTAGATGAGATTAATTTCTTATCAACTATTACTATTTCCATTAATTAACTCAAAACAAATTGCTCGTGAGGTAATCCATATGGTATATACGCCATTTCCAATGACGTGGGCATTCATTTTCCCGAGGTTATCAACTTTTGCAATAAATGAAATGCCATACAACAATTTAACACTAGAGCAAATATACTTCACATGGTTGCTTGACGAGAGCTACTTGCCATAGGTCCAAACCTGAGTTGAAGCGAACTCATCGTAACCCGATGTGTTTCATACTTCCAACAGAAGTTACCTAGAAGCTGCTTGTGCAACATAATTTTCTAAACAAAAGCAAAATTTTGTGTCAACCAACTTGGTCAAAATCTAGGTTGCAGTAGGGAAAACTTGATTTTAAACGATTGATGGTCTTGTGGAAAAGATTCTCCTGGGATGAAAATCTATGCATATGTTATAAAAGCAGAATCAACTTCACATCAACACAAGAAAGGTTGAAGCGATACAGAGGCAGAGTCAAAGTGTAGCTTGGGTAAGCATGAATAGACAGCAAACTTGGAGCACAAAAAGCAAAAAACAAACAAAAAAATAGAATCCTCCACTTATCTAAACGAGCTGAAAGAGAAAATCAGCAAGAAAATGGTAGGCATAATATATGAAGTTAGAATTCTATAAATAATTCACACACATCTATCATAACCCGCAGACACGTATGAAGTCGCATTTCTAAAAGACAAAGATAAGCTAATGTTGACATATTTTAACCCCATAAAATTATCAAAACCGAAAAGGTATAGACACCACTACCAGCAAATAATACCGAATCTCAGAGACACGAGGAAGGAGCACCACAATGCTGTCTATGGTTGCAGCTACAACCCTGGGTCCGTAAAACCCTTCCCGCTGCTTCCTCAATTGTTGTGCACGAAAAAGAATTCTGCCGTTTACCTGTCAAAACAAATATCTTAAACCCTTGCAGTATACACACACGTCAAATGTATATTAAGTCACGTTTGCAGGTTGCCAACGATAAACAACTGACAGGAGGGATTCTGCTTCCAAGGCATCTTGTAGCAATTTCCTATCCTTGCCCAAGTTCCAAATATTTAGCTATATAATATAAAGTAGACGTTGGATCTTAGCGACAAGTTGTCTAACCTCTTTGCTTCAAAATGAGGGTGGCTTACACTTTGCACATTCCAGTCATAATAGGTGGATCCATGAATGGGGTTCTGATCAAACTCATCATGACTTTGCAGATAAACTTAGTCTCATCATATTTCACTTGAATAATAAGTTTTAAAACTAATTAAGGAATCCCAAGAATGAAAATACAACTACAGGAACTTACCTGGGTGTTTGGATAAGAAGGCAACCGCATGTATTTTGAAAATTATTTTGGCAGTCTAGAATTATAAATCTATTTTCGCAAAGGAGCCTTGCATTACTTAGTATGGAGGATCCTATCATAATTTAGGACGTGAGAAGGCACCAAAAGTCAATTTTACAAAACAACAATTGGATAGGAGATATTAATTATGAGATTCAAGCGGGATGGATGAAGTAAAGTTTTATTTTATTGCAGAGAACCTCTGTTTATCTTTCAACCTATCCTTTTTTTCCATCATTAAGGTGGATAAAATATCCATTTATTCCTGGTTCTTGTCATCAATCATATATGATTCACATCAATGATTCTTTTTACAACACGAACCTAATATTAGTCAATGTGTTCTCCATATTCTACAAATTGGGCTTTGTTACAGTATGGAGGTATGAATACTATTTCTTGTAGTACAGAGGACTCATTTAGTTGAAATATCATTTGAGGCACAATTCAAGCTAAGAACAACTTTTATAAATTAGCATGCCCTTCAATATCCCAACAATCCACATCAAGTGTAAGGCATCATAATCACAAGGAATTACATTTCTCATGCCAGCCATAGTTCATATTATATATATATTTTTTTAAATGGGTAATATTGATAAGTGACCTTAAGGCGAGCACGAGTACTGGTTAAAAGACCTAGTTGCCATTCTCGATTTTACCATGTTAACCGATATGAATAAGGTAAATGAAAGGTGATGTATAGTAAATGTTAGAATCTTTTACATTTAGTTATCATATAAATCAATGTACTAAATGTGGTTTTAAAAAGTAGAACATTGGCATATAAAACATACTTAACAAGTGCGGTTAGGGCACCCATTACATTACCCTTATGAAATCCTAGGATCAGAGGATGCCTACAAAGTACAAAGCCATCCTGAAATAGTTGGTTAAACTCCATAGCACTGCAACATTGGGATGTTCCTGGAAAATAGTCCCAAGTCAAAAAATAAAAAAGTTGGAACCCCTATTAATACTATCTTTTTGAAGGGAACGCTTGTTTCCGATCATCAAATGTATAAAGATTCTCAAGTTAACCATATATCACCTTATATTATTTTATTGACATACACATAGATACATGATAACTGTTGGCACCCTTTAACATTTTCACTATCGTATAGGCATATTTAAAGATTCTTAACAAGTGTTGTTAAGGCACCTGCTAACATTACCCTTCTAATTTCTAGGACCACAGGAAGCCTGCCTAAGAAATTTAAACCCATCCTAAAAAAGGTGGTTAAACTCTAGAACAGTGAAATTTCTCAACAAAAGTCCCACACGTACCCATCGTTCATGCTAGCTTTGATGTATGTAAAGACTATAAAAGATAGAATCAAAGATGGAGATTCATGCAAAGTTAGTAGTGGTTTCAATTGAGGATAAGATATGAAAGAGTCGTCAAAAGTGATTTGGACATGCAATAAATAATACAGGTGCACACTGCACACAGTTCGGTTTGGATCGGCTCTTCATAAAATATGGAACCAAACTGCTAAATATTAGTTCCATTTTTTTGGAACCGGAACCAAACCATTGAAGATATGTTTAGAAAAAGTGTGTCAAAATGATATTCTAGAAATTTATACATTATGAATCAAAACATATATTTCCTTGAATATTTTGACATTATTATTGTACGTGCATGCAAGTAAATTGAATTCATTTTTATCTCAAAATATAACAATATGACCGATTCTTCATTCAGTCCTGGATCAGGTCGGTTCTCAATTTGGTTCCGGATCGCTCCAGTTTCATAACTGGAACGAAACCGATATGAACGGTTCTCCCAAATTGGAACTGGAACTGCAACCGAGGCCAAATGGATCCAAAACCCGAACCGATACAATATGCCCAGTTTCATTTGGTTTTTGGTTCTCTTAGTTTTTCTGTACACCCTATATAAGTAGATCCATGAATGCACAATAGAAAAAACAGATGAGCTAGTTGCCTCACATAGAAACAAGTGCCATATTAAATTAATGTCAATTCAACTCGAAACATAATTTTGGTTCCATTTAGTCGACCCCAAATTCTTAGGAGTATAGTTTTGATATTTGTTGTACCAAATTTTGAAGATTCAAATATGACGGCCACAATGGGAAAGTGAGATGTTAATGAATGGGGTCATATCCAAGAGTTCATTTCAAAGAAAAGATCTATAGAGAAAGATCGAGAAGATCTTACAAATTGTTAAGTGCGATACACTCTACTAATATTCAATACATACTTTTTAGAACTTATGATAATATTCACAAGCGAATTTCCACGCTTTTAAATCCATTGAAAAAAAGGAGTAATTCATGTATAAATGATCATTAAAGGGCCAGCGTCAAAAGCTTTATCTATCCTTTTTTTCCCATTATTAAGGTGGATAACTTGACCACTAATTATCGGTCTTTGTCATCAATCATATAATGAGTCATGTGTTCAACACGTATCCAATTTCAGTTCATGTGCTCTCGATTTTCTTAAAAGTCGAGCTTCTGACATATAATGAGATGGTTACTATCTGATGCTGATCAGAGACGACTGATTTGGTTAAAATACCTTGAGGTGCATCCTACAATCCAAGCTGAAAACAGGCACTCTAAAATAGCTTGCCCTTTGAGTTCCCAATTATCCAAATCCAGAACTAAGACCTGGTAATTGCATAGTAATAAGTCTCCCATTGTCTGCCAAAGCTCATAATAAAATTTTCCAAAAAGGGTAATATTGACAAGTGTCAAAAGAGCATGGGCACTGGTCAAAGAACCTAAATTTTGTTAGTGTATTTACCACGTTAATGAAATGACTAAGACAACCAAAGGCGATAAATGGTAAATGTTAGAATAATTATACGTTTCATGATTATATAAACCAATGTCCTAAATGTGGTAAATAATAGAACATTGGAATATTTCAAGGCAAAACCCAGAAGAAAGGCACCCGTTAACATTACCTTTCCAAAATACAAGGATGACAAGAAGCCTAAAAAGTATAAAAACATCCTTAAGTGGTTAAACCCTACAGTGACAATTCCAAGATTCCTGAAGACATAGCTCCAAAGATACAAAAAGCTTTGTATCCCTTGGTAATGCTAGATTTCCAAAAAAAACCACAGCTGGACGATTTATAATCATTAAACAGATAAAGATTCTAATGTTTACCACATATCATCTTCCATTATCATATTAGCATAGTTAAAGATATGTAACAAGTACTGTAAGGGCACCGTTACTGTTAGACGTATAGTACCAGTTAAAGATGCTTAACTAGTACTGTGAGGGGCCAGTTAACACCCCACTATTCTAAAATCCTAGAACCAGAGGAGGCCTACAAAGTACAAACTCATCCTGAAATCAGTGATTAAACTCTACCGCAGTGTCATTATACAGAGATTAACAAACGATAAAAGAATCATACCCCTTGTCAATGCCAGCTTTTGGAGGGACCATAGTTGGATCTGAGTAATCCTAGAATTAGAATCTGCCCTCATCCAAGCAAGTTTAGATAAGATAGAATGGGGTAGGATAATTTATGTTAAAGGCACAATTTGGAGTGCGAGCCAAGCCGAGCTTGGTGCTGCTCGTGCTCAGCTTGTGATGTGAAATCCATGGCTCGGGCTCACGCTCTTGCCCGCACGAACCTTTACAAGCCATCTTGATCCCGGGCTTGTCCTTAACCCTTTCAGCTCGGGCTTGTTCGTGGGTTGGCTCTTGAAAGTCCACCATACTTGAACACAGGGTCTTATATAGAACTATAGAAGCCCATGAGTTAGATAACCCACAGTCCCACAAACCTCAAGGCTAAAATGCATAAGTATGGATGATCCTTTCTCTCCCACTTTCTAAATGGAAAGCAATTACGTGCATAAGCAGTTTTACCTAGAGTGCTTTAAATTAAAAGTATAGAAAGAGCTGAAATTATTTGGTTTGTATGTAAATACATAAAATAAATATAAAATATAACAAATATAAAAGCTCACAAGCTAACAAGCCGAGCCAGGCTAAACTCTAGCTCAACTTGCTTAATAAGAAGCTCTAAAATCAAACTCTTGCTCGGCTCTTTTATCAAAAGAGCCAAGTCCGATCCAAGCCTGTAGCGAGCTACTATCGAGCGGCTCTGTTCATTTACACCCCAAGCCAAAAAGTAAAATCAGATTTTGGTTCTATTTAGCCAATCATGAATTCTTCAACTTACGGTTTTGTTTGTTAAATATTATTAGGTATTCTGGAAGACTCAAAAATGTTGGTACTTAAAGAGTATTAAGGGAGCACTATGGCTAATAGGATGTTCAGGATTTGTGTGCATGTCCAAGAGTGACTTCAAAAGAGGACCTATATTGAAAAATGTAGATGATCTTAGAAATTGCTAAACAGAATCCACTATACAGTCTATACTAAATACCCACTATATACTTTCCAAATATTTATGCTAAAAATCACAAGCAAATTACACCATTTTTTCCCCGACTAAGGCGGATAGCTTAAACGGTAATTCTCAGCCCACGCCCACCTCATAGAACTCTTTTTTCAACACAAAAATCCAATTTTTGTCTATGTGTTGTCCATTTTCAGGCAGTGTGATGATAGATTAGCATCTCATGCCCTTCAGAAAGGTCACGTTTAGTTAAAATGCCCTTTTGGGTGAAGTATGCCATCCCGAACAGGTAATCCAAATTAGCCTGGCGTCAAGATCCTGAGTGTCCAAAACAAGAAAATAAGCCCTCAAAACCACTAGTTAATCATTTCCAATGCCTGCCTTAGTTTGTAGTTTAACATTTTCACATAGGTTATGTTGGCAAGTGACTTGAGGGCATGGGCAATGGATAAAGACCCTTAAATATGTTAGCACTCCACTATCTACAATGTATAACACAATTAATAAGACAATGAAAGGTGAGAAAAGGCAAACGTTAGAATCTTTATACATTTAATGATTATATAAACCAATATCCTAAATAGGGTAAATTTTAGGATATTAGCATATTCAAAGATACTTAACAAATGCCCCAAGGACACCCGTTAATATTACCATTCTAAAATTCTAGGACCAAAGGAATCCTAGAAAGTTCAAGCCCATCCTAAAAGAGGTGGTTAAACTCAACAACAATGACAATGTTTGGAGGTTCCTCAACAAATAGGTCTACGACAAAATGATGATAAGCTTCAAAACCCTTCTTAATGATGATGGTTTATATAATCATTAGATGCACAAAGATTCTAATATTTATCAAATAGCATGTTTCATTATTTTAATGGCCTTTGTAAAGATAATTAACAAATGCCGTAAGGGCAACCATTAACACTACCTTTTAAAAATTGGACCAGAGAAAGCTCAAAGTATAAAACCCATCTACAAATAGGTAGCAAACTCTACAACAGTGTAAGTTAGCAACAACATTTTTTCTAAAACAGATGTGGGCAATAAAATTCCTTCCAAGTAAATGCCTGAAATGCTAAAATTGATGAATTTCACGCATCAAAATCCTCGTTCTTTTCTGTTGTTTGTTTGGGAAGGGGATTTAATGAAATATCTAGTTCTCTTAAAAAGTCTTATGTTTAGTTCAACGTCAGCCTCAGTGAATAAAAACTCAGGGGAATGTCATCAAGAACCAATTTCCCTGAAAAAATCCATATTGAATCTGGAACATGGTCATCAAGGAGCAAGCATTGTATTTAAGATGAAATCGGCCTAAAGAGGTCTCTTTTCCACTCTTCAGCTTAGTGTATCCTTAGTGAAGAAACGCACTGGTTCAAGGGATACAACATCCGATGCATGTAAATTGAAAATAAGATCATCTATACCCCTATGCCGCTTCCTCTAATTTTTTCTTGCAATAAGATCTCATTTGCCAATTTACAGTGGGTTCCATACCTGAATCTTAGAGGGGAAACATTGACATAAAGTAGATATGGACTCAGATTCACGTAACAGTCTCAGTGCTAGAACTCCTTATCACAAATGGATGTGGGCCCACAATCATTTAATATGTGGTTCACACCTCATGTATATTTGGCGTGTAGAGGACCAAGGTGCCTATGATCCAGACTCATTTAATCACAAACTAGCAGGCAACTAATGAGTAACACCCTTCACACATGTTGAACATAAAAGCCAACAAAAGGGACAGACCACAAAAAGGCAGGATATTATGTACTAAATGAGCATACGATTTTTCCTCTGTGGCGCGTTTGGCAAAAAAGAGAAACTCAAGGAGTAGGGCACTGAGTATTGGCAACTTTTTATCAATAGAAATATTTTCATTATTCGTTCTTATGATCAATGCCAATATCATTTTCTATTTTACATTTAACTGACTCTTTTCATTCTGTGTCAATATATCAGCCATCTTCAATAAGGTTCAGCTCCATCTTGGTACTTCACTTTTAAATGCAATGCTACTTATCCATATCATATTTAATATGGTAGCTGATAGTAAAATGAATATAACAACCGCTCATAACTTGATTTCAAATAATGACAAAAGTCTTTACCTCTCACAACAAAATTGTTTTAAAAAATGGCCCTCTTAGAGATCGGTGACTTTTCCCACTGCAATAGTTTTCCCTGTAGAACATCATGATACTAGTAAATCCGAGTAACTTAGAAATCAGCAACACCAAAATTAAGCATGTGAATATGGAAGAGATAATTCTAGATTTTATCACCTTCAGTACGAAGAGTGAATCTTCCAAGCTGTGCGAACTCTGTAAACTTCTCAATGCACATAACTTTATTGACCTGAATACGACAAACGACAACAGCATTATTCTTTACAAACAGACTTTTCTTCTTCATAGGTTTTCTAGTCTTCGGATCAATCTGTTGTATAAGCTCGACAATCTCGCATTCCTCCACAACAGAATGAATGTGCAACACAGCCTTGTAGCCAGCAGTAAAAATTGCCTAAAAATAACACATGTAACAGTTGGAATCACATGGGGGCAAAATAAGAAAAGATTCGATGAAGTTTTGAAAAATTATGAAGAATAGGAGACGAGGAAAGGATTACATTATCCAGCAATTCAAGGATCTGCAGCTGTGCAATGAATTCAGACACGGCAGGTATTGGTTTTGCTGCATTCAAAGAACAACACATCATTATCCCTCATGTGTAACTGGATAATCCAAGAATGAATTAATCAAAGAACAGGTACTGCTCTGCAACAAACCAGAGAAATATAAACTTTCTTTTCAGTAAATCAAAGAACAACGGACAAACACAAGTAGCTATGAAATCACTTTAAAATTACTTCTTCCCAAGCATTAAGGACAAATACAAAACAATATTATTTCGTGAACGTGTTGAATTATATTATTCTTACATGTATGACTGTTTCTTCATTAACTTTTGCAAAATAAAGTTTGAGTGACCCCTCAACTTAATATATATGAAAACTTCCATAATCTTTACGTGCGAGAGAGGCATAACATCCTAGTGGCATAACAAACTGAACCAGTTAGCATATAACGAAATAAATATGAGTTTTAAGCTTTAATAAACAAGCTTCGCTGCTGCAACACATTCAATAGCCCAAGTTGAAATTGATATATCAAAGCTACATGGTCGTCCTAAATTCCATATAATTCACATGCATTCAATAACTCATAAGTTTCTGCCATTATAACCAATGAACCAAGCAAGCAAAAATAACATATTCTACAGGGTATCATAATAAGAATGTCCCAAGAACTTACCTATGCTAGACAAGACGAAGCCGGATAATATATCCTCCTCTTCAATACCAGATAACCTGACTCTTAAGTTCTCACCCGGCCCAGCATCCCTAACTTTGTCTTCATCAATATATATAGCAAGAACTTTAACTTGAGCCTGCAGATGAATNNCTTATTTGGCATAACCAACAAGTTATCGCCCTCAGCAACACTACCAGATTCTACCTTGCCCATGATAACAGTTCCCATATCCTTAAATTTGTCGATAATTGGTAACCTAAAATTTTTTTCCCAAATAGTAAAATAAAAGCTTAGACCATGAAGTTTGGAATAGTATGAAGAGAGCATTAAGCAACTAATACCTAGGTGCAAGTCTTAAAATATTTTGGCCTCAGAAAAGAAAAAACGAAACCAACCAGAATCGACGAGGAAGTGTGAGGGGGTGTGGTCAAGAATATGGGCAAAGCTAATGCAGGCTAACTTGTCACAAAAGTCATCACTTTGAACATTCCTAATCTTGTCATGAAAGTCATCATTTTGGCCATCCCTTACCTTGTTGCCAAGTGAATTATTTAGCGGTAACCATACTGCGGCATGGAATAAATTACTTCTCAACAAACAATTATGTGGTGTGTCCATTCTGGACGGCTTTTCGTTTAAAGGCAGCTAGAATTGTAGGTAATACAGGTAGCGGATAGTAGAGATTCAATTGCTGTTATTGTAAGTGATTGGGGGATTAACTTTTAGTGGTGCCTCATAGAGAGCATGACAGACGTACCACTCAAACTGGCATGCTAAGAACAAGTTAGATAGAGGAAGAAGTATAAAGCATGGCGCATGATGTTCATATCATACCTGAATGGACCTTTAGGATCGCGCAAGGGAACTTCAACTGAATCAAGGGCTTCAAAGAGGCATGGACCATTCCACCAGCTACAAACACTTTTATCCACTTTGTTTTTCATATTCCAACCAAGTAGTCCAGATATGGGAAGAAATTGAACATCTGAAAAGCAGAACCAAGCCAAATGAGAACAGATGAAGTGCCCTTTATTTTTATTTTTGCGTGTGTGTGTTTTTGTTTGGGGTGGGTTTGTGGGGTAGTGTTTGGTTGTTTGGGCACCATAACCTGATATCAAGCTTTTCAGTATGCAAGTGAACATATAGCTCATAACCCACAACCAAATAATTTAGAAGAAAAAACATTATTTCCTTCCCATAAAGAGATCTGACAAAAGGGTATCTTTGACATAATATCAAGAACCAAACCAGTACGTACTACAAAATGTAAACCCAAATCCTTCATAAATCCAAGAGAATGCCACTACAGCAGGTACACGTCCCTTATTATGGCGAATCTAATACTACATCACTACAATAAGGAAACTTTACCTTTTGCCTTTCCTATCATGAATTCTAACTTAAGCAAGAGATTTTGGCTCCTTTTTCTATATATCCTTAGAATTAGGGCTATACTTTTTTGTCTCAACAAGAAAGAGTGAAAACTTCAATCAGAAGAAACCAATACAACTTTGAAGAAAGTCCACATGTTGGTATATCACGAATTTAAGTAACCCCAAGTACAAGCAAACTCATCCTAAAGCCTGATACATTACATAATTGGAGGAAGAAATTAAAAAAATTAAACAAAAAGCTCAAGCTTATAAAGATAGGAACAAAAATGACAAGATATATGAAGGAGAAAGAGCCAAACAAACTTAAAGAAAAAGCTCAAGCTTCCGAGGAGTTCAAGCTTATGAAGATGGGGGCATACGGCATGCCAACAACAAAGATCAAGAGTCAAACAACCAGTTGGCCAGAAAACGAACAACTAAAACAGCAAAACAAGAAAATTTCTACTCCAGTCAAGAGAAAGAGAATTTAAAGAAAATTTGAAATGCATGTAAACAAAATCCTTTCATCCACTGGAATCACTGCTCTTAGTACATGTATTCAAGCAAAAGCATGAACACTCAACACCCCAGATCTCAATGTGGACATATTTCAGAAGCATCCATGCTAGAAAAGTGCATATATATATATATATATATATATATATATATAATATTAACATAAAAAGAAAAAAAGAAGCCGCATGCCGCCTGCAGAAAGTTTATGAAAATTTCAGAATTCACACAGCGCCAGCAGAGGGTTTAAGAGTTCAAAGCTGCGTCGGTTTTTCTCGTTTTTCGGTA